>PVHY01015078.1:0-36794 GCA_004024945.1 Uropsilus gracilis
ACAGAAAGGGAGTTGGTTTGACTGAACTTCTGGGAATGAGTTGTTAGAAGAGTTAGGACAGGGTTAGTTTGCCTTTGATGCTACAGCATGATGGAAAGGCTACCTATAATAAGTAGTGATGAAGGAGCTTTCAGCATGGGAGAGACTCATTCAAGTTTTAAAAGTATCTCTCTGGCTACATTGAGAATGATCTTTGATCAAGATGTATCTGTAAAATAGAATCCTGGAGACCAGTTAGAAAAGCATTGCAGTAAACCATACTGGAGATCATGGTGATGGCAGTAGAATTGGAAAAATAGACATATTGGAGATAAACACACACACACACACACATATATATATATACACACATCAATTTTTCCTTATCTGGAAACAAAGATATATCTGTATCTTTGTATATAAGATGGTATAGAAGCAACAAGATTCTAATATAGCTCACAAAAGTAAACTCCATGAGGACAGAAATGTTTTATTCATTGTGAACCACTGGTACTTAAACATGGTTCTGGCATAAAAGAGATGCTCAATATTAATAAATCAAATTAAGTAAATGAATATAATAATGACATTTTTGCTCAGGGTAAGTAATTAAATAAACTTTTTCAATTCATGAAACTAGAGAGAGACACAGAAGGACTTTGACTTTCTAGTGGCAAATGATATAGTTACCAGTTGTTCTTTAGTCAGAATCGTTTACTGTTAGGTTGTTTCCTTCTGAATAATGTTTAGTGTCAATTGATGACCAATGAAATGGTGATTGTGATGTAATCAATATTTAATTTTAGTATTTTGACTTAGATAAATAGAATAAAAAATTTGGCAGTCTAAAGTTTGTCTACAGACAAGGTGTATATATATATAAATACACATAAACATACAGTTATATATAAGTGCATATACATAATATTTTCTGTGTAGCTATATAATTTATAAATGTGCATATATATAATTATATCCATATATAAATAATTTTTTGGAGAGGATTATTACTTTATTGTAACACAAATGTCTGGGAATCTAGTGTTATTTAAAAATCATTCCCTGCCATCAAAATTAAAACTGAAAGTAGTAGAGATACTTAGGAAATTTCTTTGTATATATGTAGGAAGATTTGTGTGTGTGTGTGTGTGTGTGTGTGTGTGTGTGATACTGAGTGTATGTGTGTTTGTGTGTGTGTGTGAATGTATTTTTGCATTTAAGTTTTGTTCTAAGTAGTTGATTGGTCTGTATGTACCTTCTCATACACTAAAAAATAGCTCTTTTTTTTTAATAAGGAAGATGATATAGCACTACTATTCATATTGATAAAAATACCTTACAATAAATATATACTTTGCTTTTTTTGTTTAAATTCTATTTATTTATTTACTGAGGTGATACTGGTTTATAGCACTTATATAATTTAGAGATATAGGATCCTTTGGATTTATGTTATCTTTTCACAGCTACCACCAAGGCACCCCCATTCCTTCACCATAGTCCATTCTCTCTTTAATCTTCCCAGTCTCCTTCCCCCTCTGGTAACCTCAATTCAGCATAGTTTTAGGTATTGATTTTAGAAACACAAAAGTTTTTTAGCCTTTGTATGTAATTTCTCCTAAATTTGGCTAAGTTTAATTACTTTCCATAATAAACTTTCTAACTATGAGACTGGCTTTTAAGTCACTATTGTAGTCACAGCACTGACCTCAATAATCAGAGTATCTCTCTTGTGGATATTTCTAAATAAAGCTGATGCAATTTTCCAGTCTAATTTATATAAAAGGAACTGATCTAGGCCAAATAATATCTTTTGTGTTTATATTAGGAGGAAATATAGAAACCTTCTTAACATTCAAGAGCAGTTCTTACTCTATAGAATATGATTTTCTATTTATATTGTATTGGAAATTCATAACATATTTTCATTAGCTATTGGCTTTCAAAATAAGGTCATATATGTGAAATAGCTTTCTTTACCTAGTCAAATAGGTAAATGGCTTTTACAGACTCTTACATATTATTCATTTAAAATCAATTATATTCAAAGATTGTATAACATATATTCTAAGCCTTTATAGGAATGTGAAGTAATTATTGTTATGTTAGATGATTAAATGGAAATTGTGCAACTAACTTCAGAGTACATGTAGTTGTCTTGTTAAGGGTAAACTTGGACTAACCAAATCCAACAAAACTAAGTACTTACATTGTGAAATAAAGCATGTCAGTATCAGTTTTCCCATTCAAATTTGTTTACTTCAGCTAAGTAGATTTGTTTTATCAAGGGCATGGGCATGAATTAATTCACCTATTTTGCAAATGTGGTTTCAAATGCCTGTGTTGATGATTGTTGCTGTTTTTAAATATCTAAACACATCATGTTTCTCTAGTAATGGAAAGTTAGAGAGGAAACCTTTAAATATGAATGTATTAGTATCATGAACTCAATTGGTTTTCCTGAAACTTTAAGGCAATATGAGAGTATGTCCTTTTTTGGTCAATAAACATTACTTCTTAGATTTAAAGTATAATAGTTATACAAACCTGAAGATGGCATAAAAGGTTTAAAGATCTAAGTTACACTACAAACTTAAGCTTTTTATGTTGTCAGAGACAGTGATTGTTCTTCTAATGATTGTTGTCAAAATCTTTTTTTTTCTGCTCTTAGTTTTTGAATAAAAGCTTGTGATCCATGTCTTTAAGAAGTGTACACTCACTGAGCATGGTGACATGTTCCTGTAAGCGGCAGCTTAGGAAGTCACAGCGGGGACTGGAGATCAGGGTTTAAGTCCCACCTGAGGCAATATAGCAAGACCTAGTTCCAAAAAAATAGCTGGGCGTGGCGGCACACACCTGTAATCCCAGCTACCTGGGAAGCTGAGGCTGGGGATTGCTTGAGTCTGTGGTACCCTGGGCAACATGAGCCTGCAGTTCCACAGGCAAAAAAAGCAAGATCTAGCCTCAAAAAAAAAAAGAGAGAGAGAGAGAGAAGTGTACACTCAATAAAACTGAACAAAAAAGAAAAAGAAAGAAAAAGAAAAATTGCCTTAGCAAGGATTTAGAAGTCCTAGTCTTCACATCAATACTTAATCCTGAACTCCCTTAAATATTTGCCCTCTGATAAGCTTTTGGACCTAAAGGTGACACAGATTTAAAAAGACCCCGGGAACAGTCAGTTGCCAGATTTAAGGAAGTTGACTTATTTGTGTAAGAATTTCTAGGCTTGCAGCTGCCCAAGTCTCAAAGATTTTTCATCTTGTCTGTAGAAATACATAGGGCTAGGCAAGGAAGTGTCCACTCTAGGTGTACTAATAAATAAGACAACAAATCCAAGATTTTCATAAATTACACATGAAACCAACTTTGTTATAGTCACATGTAGCATAAAAAATATTTTTGTTAGAATATATCACTTAATCTGAGTGACTTATGCTCTGGATTACTTCAAGCAATATGGTAATTTTTTTTTCAAGTAACATGGATCTGACCATTTTCCTTATCCAGTGAGCTTTACCCCAGATAGTGACTTTGCCAGTTTCTTATACATGCTATTTTGCTACTTACTCGGTAAGTCAACCATTAAATAAATATTTACAAAATACCATATGTCAGCCAGCAGGTGAGCCCTAGAATACAGTATTTCAAAATTGGATGCAACTTTGCCTTTTCCAAACTTAAAATTCTGGAAAAAATTTTACACAAAGTTACTAAGGACTCAGTAAATGGTATAAAGTGAGCTTTGAGAACATATGGATAACTACCTAAAAAACAAGGTAGACTTTGCTAAAGGAAGTGATCCTTGAATTGACACCTGAAGGAAAAGAGTTAATCAAACAGAAAGACATAAAGAGGGAGTGTAGAGGAACCACAGTGAAAGAACACATGCAAGTTCAAGAAATTTAATATAACAGTAGTCATAATCAATTGGCATATATAGTGTATGTGTATATATATAGTGTGTGTGTATATATATATATGTGTATATCTACACATATATATATGTACACACATATATATCATATGATGGTAAAATTTAAAAAGAGAAAAAACAACTAATAACCGTGTATAGCCTACAGGAGTCAGATTAGGCAGGACCTTAAAATATCTTTCCATGATGGAAGTTGACTGTGTAGTAATTGTGGAGACAGGGGTCATGAGGTGTTTTATGTTAGAAAGACATGATCAGTTTGTTGCCTTGTGAAAGATACTCTGACATCAGACAGGAGACTTTCTGGCAAGGTACATATCATTGGAGAGGCAGCAGATAGTGGTATTTTATTACAAGGATATGTCAGGGTATTCAGAAGACTCAAGAAATTGAAGTAATTGGAAATAGAATGTTGCTTATTACCAAGGAGAACTTGCTGTTTAAGTGTCGGAGGTGAGCGGGGCCGGGCACAGTGGCTCATGTCTGTAAGCTTCAGCCTATGAAGTGGCTGGGGCTAGGGATCGCGGTTCGAGTCCCGCCTGGGGCCCGTAGCGAGACCTAGTTCCAAAAAAATAGCTGGGCGTGACAGCATGCACCTGTAATCCCAGCTACCTGGGAAGCTGAGGCTGGGGATTGCTTGAGTCTGTGGTACCCCGGACAACGAGAGCCTGCGGTTTCACGGGCAAAAACAGCAAGATCTAGTCTAAAAAAAAAAAAAAAAAAAAAAAAAAGTTTAGGAGGTGAGGGAAATAGAGACATGGTGAATTCTCTCTGTATTGGACATATAGATAACTGGAAATTTACTAAGACTAAGAAAAACACAAGGTTTGGGTTGCAGGGAAGTGAGGGTGAGTTGAGTGCATTCTTATATATATTGAGTTTAAGATATTGGTGGGTCAACCAAGTAGGAGAGTGTCTGAAGTCAGTAGGAAATAGAGAAGGAAGTCAAGTCATAGAAAAAGATTTAGGTATCATCAGCATTCAGCAGGTCTATGAAAGCACAGTGAGGATCGTGTGAACATTAGAGGGAGTATATGTGATACGGATTTCAGATAAAGTTGGAGTATAGAAATATAAGTAGAAAAATAGATTGTGGAGAAGTGGGAGAGATGTTGGAAAAGGATGTGAAGAATGATGATGGTCATGCCAAAAGTATTAAATGTAGCTAAGAAAGTAGAAAAGAAAACTGTTTACAGAGAGTACTCAACTTTATGCTTATTCAGACACACACTCATATACATTAATTTTTCCCACAGACTACATACACTTATAATCATACCCACCCATGCTCCATATATACACCCACACACATTCACAGACACCACACAGAGTTTCATAAACCCAAAGGCATGGCCATACCACGCATAGAAATTCTCCTTTATTATGCTCAACTCCAAGCCTCAGCTAGCATGTTAATTATTAACTTAAGGAAGGCTGCTGATTTAAAGTGAGAAAGCTTTGCTTTGTGGTATAAACAAGAATATGGCTCACTTTTCCATCTGTTAAATGGGCTCAGTAATACCAGCATGGGGCAGTTTTGAGATTTAATTGATGTTTACCAAGTGATTTGAGAGTCTAAGATGAAAGGTGCTATGTAAAACTATTACTGGTGCTGAGACCGATGGTGCTGACCTACCTTAACATTTGAGTATTGCAATATTCTAAACTACAATGTAATCCAGGATGATAAAATACAAGATATTATTAGATGACTTAGAAGTGGTAAGACTATCACTTGAATGTCTTGCTGGTTATTTATATTTCATTATCTTTTTGATGTCTGCTCGGTTTTAGCCCTTATGTCTCATGCAGCCTTCTCATTCTCCACTGTGTCTTAAAATCCTAGAACAATTTGGCTGGAAGGGACCTTGGGGATTCTTCAGTTCAACCTTGAATTTAACAGATAAAGAAACAGTCCTGAGTTTACATTATTTATCCCCACTCACCCAGTTATAATTTAAAATCAAGTCTCCTGACTTCTATGTTTCTCCACTAGAGAATATTTCACAAACAAGAAAATAATTCTGAAATTAAGAAACCATGCCAGATAAAAGATCTAAGCAAATGTTACCAGCAATAACAGGATAAACAGATTAACAATAGCTATGAGAAAGATGAAGTAGGTATTCTTTCTTAAATTAATACAAGAGATACTTTAAATTTAATATTGAAAACAGAATACCCATTACTGAAGAAAACCAATACACAATGGAGACATAAGAGAAGGAGGAAAGTAATTAAAATTCATGAATTACAATTGAGTTATTCAGGTTCTATTGTTAGTCTTGGGAAAAGGAACAAATTTGTTTGCTCTGGATATGTGAAATATGATTTTTTCCACAAATATTATTTGTATACACCTTATGCCTCAGGTGCTCTGCAAGATTCTGAGGATAAAGGAAAGGAGAAAAAATATAATTAAGATCTCTGTTTTCCTTGTTGTGAGCTTGTTGTGAGAAGAAATAATTCTAGAGTCTATTCAATGCACTAATGGGAATAAACAAGGTTGTGTAGTTGAGTTACTAATTCAGATAGAATGATGTAGTAAATAGGTGATATCAAGCCAGGAATCTGGAAGATGAACCAAATGAAGAATATGAAGAAGAGTATCCCAAGCAGATAGAATATATAACCAAAATAAGCTCAGTTAAAGGCAACAGAAAGCCTGTGTGTCCTGTAGTAAATAAGTGAGTTATGTTGGCAGAGACCACAATGTGTTGTGAAAAGAACAAAGAATGAGAAGGGGGAGGATTGCTAGAATTGCGTGGTGGTCCAAGTAAGAACTGAGAGGAACTGAGACTGAAGGCGTAATAATAAAGATAGAGAAAAATGAGAAAGGAGTTGGCATGCTGCTTATAAAGCAATGTGACAGGGAAAGGAAAGAGGGGAATAAGTGTGACTTTTCTGGTTGGGGGCTGAACAACTAAATGCATGGTAGTCCCACTGATATTTATGGGGTTGGAGAGAAAAGTAAAGAAGCAAATTTTAACTGGGAAAGTGGAGAATTCATTTTGATATATTTTTTAAACGTTGAAATAAATAATTTTTGCACTTACAGATGGAGATACGAAGGAAGCAGTTGGATATTTAAAAATTTGGTGCTCAGGGCAGAGAATATTTAATATATTGATGTGAGAATTGAGTTCCCTCTCACCTCTAGCTTCTATACATTTTCTGTTTGGTGATTATTTATTTGTAATTTTCATTCCTAAAATTTCTTACTGGCTTTCTGTTCCTTTAAACTGAGTTTATCTGGTTACATCATCCTCTCTGCTTTTGGCATACTCTTCCTCATATTCTTCCCTTGGCTCATCTTCTAGATTTCTGGCCTAAACTCAACTATCTCCTAGATCATTCTATCTGAATTATTGCTTCAAGTAAACAACTCTTTCTATTAGAACATTGGTTATTTCCATTGATATGTGCATGGTTTATTCATTACCGTATACCCAACACTTAGCAAAAATTTTGGTAATACTAGATGCTCAATAATTTTTAAGTAATTTTAAAATAATGATTATTATAGAAAATTATTCCCACTTCCCTCTATGCCATATATTTACTATGTAGAATCAAAGAGGAAGAGAAAGAAAGGGAAGGCGGGAAGGAGGAAACGAGGGAGAGAGGGAGGAAAAGAGAACTGAGAGTTCTCTGAACAACTTAAAGTTGGAAAATATGTGAGTTGTGAAACAGTTTTGTATGAGGACTATAATGGTAAACACATTGTGACATATATGTGTAAAAACCAATAGAGTCATACAACACAAATACATATGTATATATATATGTTTGTGTGTATGTGTATATATGAACAGCTGAGTGATGTAAATCTATCTCACAATAATATTTAGTGAAAGTTATTATAATTATTATTTTGTATTTGAGAAAATAGAAATTCAGAGGAGGTGAAAACTTGTCCAGAAATACGTAACTTGAAAATGGCAAGGGAGTGGTGATATTTAAGTTGAGATTGGGACTAACATCAAATTGCATAGTATGTCCAGAATATTTTAAATCTAGCATTAATAATTTCAGTAATGTTTATATTCATACTACTGGTTTTTTATAACTGCTAGAGAATAGGTTTGATAATGGATAAGATCTGTGTGTGTATTTGGAACAACTATATTTAAAAATTGAAGTTTAAAAATCATTGTCAAAGATTTGATTATCTCAACTGGTGACCTTTTGTCCTTTTCTCTTTCTCTGATAGTTGATAAGAATTATTTACTATAATATACAGAGTAATTCTCTATATGCATAAATGCATACCTTACAGTATCTCTCCTATAGGTTAAATATTTAACTCAATATTATTTTTAAAAATTCACACTGCTTTGAACTTATTTTGTTAGATGATACATTAAAGAAAATTAATGTGTGTGTCAACCTGTAAAATGAAACTTCTTGCCCCAAAAAATTGTCCTTTCACTAGATCATGTTGGTGGGAATCCATAAAGTGAATTATGTTTTAGCTGTTGTGATCTGCTTTGCTACTTGAACAGTCTTTTACTGACTTCTATGCAGTTCTCCCAGAGACATCCGTGCACACATGGAAGTGAGGATGGAACTGGGGTTTGGGCAGGAGAAGCAGTTTAGAACTGTAGGAATAGGAATGTAAAAAACAGCAGTTCCTATTCCATCTCTTTTAAAGTTATTTACTTATTCCAATATTCATAATGCAATTTTACAGCACCACAATAGTGTTGAGAGACAGTTTTGTTCAAAGGAAGTGAACATTTTAAATTCTTTAATATCCATGATATTAAAGAATATTATTAGGACGAAGCAAGAGGAATCATGTAGCATTTCTGATAGAGTGCAGAAACTTTATACCATTACCTAAAGGTGAAGTCCAGGGAATGTGATTAGGATATGGAACAGCGGCTTTCATATATACTTTGTTTTTCTTAATTTTTCTTAACTCATGACTCAGTATACAAGAAGAAGTATTAAGTGAATAACCATAGCTCAACAGATATGTTAGAATGGAGACTTAAATATCATGAAATAGTATTTAGAAGTTAATATGAACTAGTATTTTCTAGAGTAGTCTATCTTTTGTTAAAAATAAGTCATGTGTGTTTTGTGAGACATTCATTGGATAAAAGCAGAAACCTGAGAATAACCACCTCATGAGGGATTGTAAGTAGAAAGGAAAGAGAAGTCAAAGAAGTAGATGGTAATGTTGTCTTTTACTTTGTCTTGTGTAGGAGCAATATATTACAGACTGGATGACTTTATATATACCCAGAAAAACATAAATAGAATTATAATAGCATAGATGGCTCTGGTTCCCCCCACACACTTGATATTCCTTATAAAAGTAACTTGTCAGACTGTCTAAGCACCATCCTGGCACTTGCAAGTCTGATGATTGAGCATGATTGGGGAAAGGGAAGACCTCTCCAGCCTTTGGATGGCATATCGCATTTTCATATACACCTAGAAGGGACATGATCAGACATAACCTAAGAGTGATGAGGACCAAGGTGGGTTTGAAGTGGCCTCTACTGTGGGAGTGCAAGGAGGATTGCTGAGGTTGCTGTCATATAGTCTTTGAGCCTGCAGCAACAACAGCAGATGAGATGGGGTGAGTATGGTCCAGTCAAGGGGAAGGTCAACCATAAATTAGGCAAACATCAGACATTATAGAAAAAGGCCAAATCCATTACACATCTGGGGTCACATCAGCTTTGCTTTCTGACCATTTGGTGCAATTAGACAGGCTCCAACTTATATATACTTTTGAAAATCTTCACGATTGCATCCACTTTTGGTCATGTAGTTAACATTCTGATATTTCTCTGCAAAATAATCTGGATAGTGCATTTTTTAGTTTTCCATTGCAGAAAATGAGTGGAATGAACATCCTGGGCTTCTAGAATGCAGTCAAGAAAATAGATATACTAGTTGTAGTAATTCTGATAGCAAAATCTCTGATTTCTAAGTAATCGAATGTCTATCAAAGGAGAAGCTCTAGAAGCAATCATAGTATGCCTCTCTTACAAAATATATTAAAACTATTGAAAGGTAGTGGTGACTCATGTACAAAATCATTTATTCAATTTATTCCTCAACAAATACAAAGGTCTGCTCTGTAAGATGCATTGTTAAATAGCAAATACTTAGGACCGGGTCATGCAATTTAAAAATCAGGACTCATATATGTGTGTATATGTATGCACAAACATATATATGTATATATTTGGCTGTTACTTTCATGAATTATCTCATTTAACGTCCAGACAACCTTATCATCATTCCCACTTTGCAGATGAGATAGCTGAGGTTTAAATATATTAAGTAATTATAATTAGTCCAGCATTAATTAACTTGTCCCATGGGGAACAAAGCCAAAATTTCAACCCAGACACTCTAACCACAGAATGGGAAATTATAATAATTTAAAGTTGTAGATAACATGTACTGTTTTGAGTTATTCAAAGTATATCTCAAGCATTTGAATTTTTGATGTTCTGACATAATTCTGCTGATGATTATTATGAAACAGACTTTGTTCTTGTTTTTAGTAATTTTTATTAAAATAAGCTTGGTTTATAATTTGTTCTTTTATTAATAAGGACTTCTTTCAATATTTTTTGAGTTTCAATATTTCATAAGTTTCAAACAGTATGAAATTCTGAATACTAGGTTTGAATTGTTAACTTTGCACACATCTACAGTGTAAAATCATTTGCTCAAGAAATGCTCTACTGAAAGGTCAGGAATGAAGAGCCTTCACTTTCTGGATCACAAGGTCTTAGCGAGAGGATTGAATAAAACCCACACCCCATCTAAGATATGCTAGCTCCTCTTTTTACATGTAGTAGTCTTAGTTTAGCTTCCACATGAATATGATTTAATAATGACAAACATCTTGTTTTTTGTGACAGTCATAACTATTTTAAAATGGTTTTCTGAGAGAGATTTCTATATTTTCCTACTAAATATCGAATCATATTTTTCAATGGTGTTAATAAACATACCATTTCTACCACCAGGAATAAAAGCCCTCATACATAGTTTTTTGTTGTTGTTGTTTTTTTTTTTTTTTTTTTTTTTTGAGACTAGGTCTCACTATTGTTTGCTATTTTTTGTTGGAACTGCAGACTCATGTTACCCCGGGTACCACACACTCAAGCAATCCCCAGCCTTAGCTTCCCAGGTAGCTGGGATTACAGACACACACCACCACTCCCATCTATATTATTTTGGAACTAGGTCTTGCTATGTGCTCCCGGTGGGACTTGAACCGCGATCCCTGGCCCTGGCCGTAACTTCCTAGGCTGCCCCTTATAGGCATGCACCACCATACCCAGCTCAACCCTCATATATAGTTAGCATTTATGTTTAAAGAAACAACTTTATTGAAGTATAATTAATATTCTTCACTTTCACTGTGCTTTTGAAAAAGAAATTATAAATTTAATTTAAAATTAATTTAATTTAGTTACATTTTAAAATTTGTAATAATTATTATATTTATTGAATTAAAAGTTACCATTTCAATTTTAAATTGTTTATGTTCCTATGATATTTCTATTACCATTAACAATTACAATTAGAGAAAGTGCTTTTCTTTCAGACATCTGTAAACATGTTTTGAGAAAAAACAACACATTCTTAATATTGGGCAAGAATTGTCTTTGGTCTTCCTGTCCCTTTGCACACACTGTTTCCAGCAGTTGATCTGTTTTCATGACAACAGCTGGTTAGATTTCTCCATAATCTGTGTATTTCAAACTTGTTTTTCAGACATTGTACTTCCATACCTGTTACAGTATAAAGTCCCAAGGAAAGAAAACTTTTATATGTTTTGTTAATGTATTCTCCTATCATTAGTGTCTAATGCATTGCAAGAATTCAATAAGTACTTGTTGTATAGATTAATAGACGAATGTAGCCTCTGAGAACATATTGCTACTTCATTTAGCTAATACCTAGATTTGGTATCGATTTTGTGATGATCTTTATACTGGACCTTAAAACCATGAAACTATCTTGGCCATACACAGCCTTTCTTAAAGGATCTCAAGATTCAGCTGGAAGTGCTAAACATGTTAATAAATAAGTAGTAATTCTGCCATGCATTTTACATGCCAGGAAAATTATTCGGGCTGAATGTAATTTTAATAACTATCAAATATAATGTAATTGATCAAAATGTGTGCCAAGGGATTTTGTAAAATCTTATAGAAAACAGATCTGAGAGTTTTACATTTTGTGTCACCTGAATTATATAAACATATACAAAATTAAGTCAAATTCAGTCCTCATAGAGCCATCAGAAGTAGATGGAGAGAAAATGAATTTTTTTTAAATGATTTTTTTAAATCCTGAGAGAGAAAATGATTTTTTTGAATCCTGAAGAGTTGGTGGAAGGAGAGTTGGTGGTATGTGAGAACTGATGAAGATAGTCTATTAGTGAAGGGTAGGCTAGTAGAGGCTATCACTCCATCCAAGCAGAGTCAGCAGACTGCCAGGGGAAATTGTATGAAGTTCATGCTAGCAATCAGGTGATCAGTATCAGAGGAAAGGAGGAAGATGGTCATTGTTTTCTTTAGGTATTTCTAATTCTGGTATCCATTTCCACATATCTGGTTTCTCTTTTTCTGATCCTAAATCAGCCTCTAATTCTCTCCATTTTGCCATTCTTGGTTTCTTAAAGATCCACAATATTTGAATGCTCACAAGTATTTGAAAAAAACATATAGTTAATAATGTCTTTGCTGTTTTTATTTTAGATGAATGAGTGAAATGAAATCAAATATAACTGATGGATATCATGTGGTTAACTTAAAACTGAAGGGTATGATCCTATGCCTCTAACTCAATATGCAGTGTTGCAAACCAAGCTTACCTCAATAAGAAAGAAAGGATAGGAATAAGGGAGGAAGGAAGGACAGTTATTTATTTATTTGTCCTTAACAAGACTTCATTTTTGAAATTGCTGTATCACACAAATATTTTTAATTTTGAGCTCCTGTTTTTCATTTTTTGTTTTTAACTCCTGTTCTTTAAGTTTTTTGAAAGGGGTATTGGTAAAACAGGTAAAAGAGGTCAGTTGTTTGGTGGAGGATAAATTAGAATTTGAGTGGTGAACTTCATGTAATATACACAGATGTTTTTAATGATACACAGCTAAAACAGTGTTTTTTTATCTTTTTGTTTTATTATTTTATTTCGTTAATTTATTTTTAAGCTTTTTAAATTTTTTACATCACTCGTTTTTATACAGTATTTGATTTCTCCCCAAGTAATTTTCTAAATTGTCACCATATTCCTTTGTGCTCTTCCTTCCCCTGATTGGACCCCACTCCCTCCCCCACCCATGCTGTATGCCTCAGATCTATAGTTTGTCTGTATGAAACTGATATAATGTTTTAATGTTACTTCAGTAAAAATATTTTCCACTTCTTATATCCATGAAGCTTAAATTATGGTATCAAATTGATTATATCATAACTTTCATTTAAAATATTCATAGTTTAACCCTTGGGACTTTTATCCCATGTATTCCACATTCCACCAAAGGAAATATTTTCAAATAGTATCTCAGGTAAGCTTCCAGCAGCATGAAATTATTCTCTGCCCACCTTTCTTGTTCCTCTTAACCTGTAACAACTTAATCCTTGCCCTGAGTGATTACTCAATAATTATTTTGTGGGAGGCTGGAAAGACTGCCCGAGGCCCCTCCGCCTGCAAGTCTGGCCCTGATGTTAACCTGGGGTGTGGGGTGAAGAAAGGGGTGAGCTGAATCTGCTCTTGGTGACTCAGGGGTTTAGGTAGCTGAAGGTGTCAGATGTGTGAAACTGTATTTAAAGGTATGTGTTGGAGAGAGGCATTTCTGAATCAATTAGAAGCGTGTGAAATATACACCATCCTTTTTAGCAAATTGCAGAAGATGAAAGGTGTCCTAGAAGCAGTGAAGTATGATTTCACTTTTAGAGGGTAGTTCTCAGACAAACACACACCCAAACAGCATATTGTGCCTTGGATGTGCCAGAGTTACTGCAGTCATTAACCTTTCTTCTTATTTTCCACCTATAAGAAATTTGAGTCCTTGTAGTGTCGGGGATTTATATCACACAAAGTTAGATACATGTGTAATATTCACAGATAGGAAGTTTGAGAATAAAGGCATCAAGTTAAAAAAAAGAGAAATAGAAAAAGCATTCAGTTCAGAGCAATATAAATAATTATGACAAGCATTCCAATTAGATAATATTGCTGGAGTTTGGAAAGAACAACTTAAATCTCAGTACAAATGAATAAAAAAATTTTGAATTCACAATGTTTGGTGAAAGACACTCTAAAGCAAGTGATTGGTGGTGATATTTTAGGAAACAGACTTGCAAGATGGTGAATAAAAGATGCAAGATAAGTAAGGAAGCCAGAGAAAATTAGATGAAAGATGTGACATATCTCACTAGGGTGAAAATATTTGGATGACGTGTAATGTGATAAAGTTTTATAATGCAAGGTTCACAGGCTTTAAATGAAAGTGAATAGCTTAAGGATATCAGTAAATGAATAAAAGGATAACAAATACAAGTCACTTTTATCCTTCAACTCTTCTAAATTTCTAGATGTGGATAAGTAGATGCTCTGGAACCAAAGTTAATATTATCTACTTAAGAGACTCTAACTTAATATTAGGCGATCTCAGACTATAATTAACATTCATAAACCATTAGCATAACTAGTTCTAAATTGGTTTATAGGATTTGAGTATCTGTGACACTGTCTATACCCTTCTGGTACTATAAATTTTTGTCTGGGACATAATTGCTTGACTCCCCAAAAATTCTATCTCACACTTAATTACATATATGTGTGTGAATTTTTGTGTTGTGTAACTGAACATATAGTAAACAATGCCATATATATGCACTGGGTATTTGTTTGGCAGTGAATATCCATCGCTAAAAGCAGAATTACTTAACCTCATGGAATTGGAAAACTTAAAAAAGGTCACCTAGAAAAGGCATAAGTGGTAACTAAAAGATCAGACAGATTGACATCAAGGAAAAAGTTTCCTCTCAAAACCCAAGAATTATTTTCTCCCTTGTAAATTTGTTTGAAGCTTCAACATCATAAGTATAGAAGGAATGAATATAGATATTTTCATCTACAATATTCTAATTCAAAATAAATTGAATCAGCTCCAGTTAAACTTTTCTACCTGAATTACCACAAAGCATGTGAACAAGTATAGAAAGTAAAAACAGTGATGTGGCATAATTATGAAAACTTAGAGAGGAGTCGTGGCAAGTACAAATTGATTATAGAGTTTAATCTTATTTGTTGTGACATTTAGCGAACAAAGATTTAGAAATGAATGTCAGGGAAATGTTCTATGCTATTTTATTCCTGTGGTCCTATTTTTATTAGTTTTACTGGGGATTTGCGTATATTCTTAAATTTATTTTACAGATCATTGACAATTTTAAAACAATTCTCTGGGAAATCAGCCTGCTTAGAATGAATGTAAAGCAGCAAGAGAAGGATACACAGGATGGGAGTTTTGTTCACTGAGATCTCACCATCAGAACCGCAGGAGCCTTCCTGAGTAGCTAGCTGGAGGGCAGTCACAACCTCAAGGTGTCAGTTTCCTCACCAGGGGAAGGGGAAGAATGATATTTATCTATCTGGTAGAAGTGTTAGGAGAATTAATTAATGTTTAGAAAGGGCTTTGAGATCCTTGGATGAAAGGTACTTGCTACGTGCAAAGTGTTATTATTATTTTAATGGTTTTGATTACTGAGATATTAAATGTATAATATTCTACTGCCTGCCCTGCAAATTCCAGTCTGGGTGGGCATTACAGGTTGCACAGTGAGTAGATGAATATAAATAGCTTTAGTGATTGTATTAATTTGACTTACAATTAAACATGAGAGGGTAGGACAGATATCTTTTTCTTTATTTCTATCTCTGTATTCCTATTTCTGAATATTTAAATTTAGATTTTGACTTTTCGTTCTAATATTGAAGCCCACTAATAGCTAAAGAGCTGTGAAGAATTCATTGGTGAGGCCTACAAACTATGAGAACAGTATGAATGAACTCTGAACCAGCAATTTGTAGAATATATAAACCTTGTTTGGGGGACAATAACACTGAGAAAGGTTTGAAGGATTTAGTGAACTGTGTTCTCAGTAAACCTTCCTTACTTTATCCAGCTTTTAATCAAGACTCTGCATGACATGCTGGAGAGAAAATAAGACTGATTTAATGGAAAAGCATATTGGAGAGGGATACAGGTTGTGGGATAGAGCTGTAAGTAAGAATTTCAGAAAAGATCATTAACAGCAGTGCAGATAAAATGGCAATGACAAATCAAAATTAATCAAATATTTGTTAGTTTAGAATTTTTTAATCCAACAATGAGTAATTGGGGGGACTAAAATATAAAAAAAAATAGTGTCAATATAAAATATTTCAAATTAAAATACTTTCAATGCTTGAAGTATTCTCAGTTTTAAATCATTCTGATTTCTTGAACCCTCCATTTATGACTTGTGCTCCATATGACATAATAATGTACATAGTGGGGTGAGGAATAAGTACGTGTATGGAAAATATTTATAAACTAGAATTTGATTTTACAATTGTGTCTTGTGAATCTGGGTCTGATTGGACATAAAAAACTTTCCTTTAATTTTTTATATGTAAAAATTTTAATTGTACTGTACAAAAATAAAAAGTTGTACTAATATAGGAATAGGGAATATATGCTGGTAAAAAGTATTTAAAAATTAAGATAGAATTAAATATAATTTAGGGTTTCATAAATATGTATTATTTGTGATCATAAATCAAATGTATTTATTAGGCACTTGTAAATAACAAATTAGTAATATTGAGCCTCATTTAACTAATATGTTTGAAATAGTGGAAAATAATTATTGCTGCTAAGAAAATTTAGACCTTTAGTCTAAATGTGGAAAATTGAAGTCTTTTGTTGCTCATAAAGTGCCTATAATAAAAGAAATGCAATAGGAGATCTCAATCACTTATTTAAGTTAAAAAGAGAAAATGAGCTCCGTTTATTTTGCAGCAGGAGACTTTATACCAGGAACTTTGCAAGTGAGGCTTGTTACATTGTGTTTTGTGAAAGTGATCCAGATTAGGAATTTTCTTCCCGCTTGTGGATTTACACATTACCAGTTTACAGGATATTTTGGAGAAGCTGAAGCAGAAAATGGAGATCTAGTTTGCTTTAATGCAAGCAGATGGTTAGGTCATAGGAACTCTTTGAAGAGATATACTAGGCAGCTTTTGTTTTTTCACTTAAAGTTAACATTTTTTATACAAATGGAAATTTTTAGCAATAAAAATGCAACTTACTCTCTTACAGTTCTTATGAGAATAGAATAAGATATACACTTAGAGCATTTAGCAGGATGCCTGTCTGTAGTAAGAACTCTATAAATGTAAACTATTATTACGTGAAAATTGGGAATGATATATGGGTGGAATGAGGACTGTGGACTTCTGCTTACTTTAAGGGTTGTTTACATCATGGTGGTTACACCTGTGTAAAGGCAGAATATGCTGCCCGAAGAAGCAATAAAATCTCCATCCCAGGATAATTTCCAGTCTAGTTTGGAAAGTTACCTGGTAGTTCTTATGCTTCGAAATCACACTTGAATACTCCCAGGATGAAGTTGTTGTTTTGTCTATGTGGAGATTCATTGATGCCTAAATGCCCATTTATGTTTTAAAATGTAGACATTGTTGTCCATTATTTTTTAAATAAATAATAATTAAATGAATATCATTTTTAAATAAATTGCCTTAAAGTTAGATCAGTTGGACAGTAAAATTAATTTTTGAACATTCATTAAAAGAAAGCATTTACAGAGAGATAAAAACATGTCCTGACCTAGACATATTTTGCTATTCTTGGTCCCTTCTGAATCTCCATCTAGCTTTTAGTCATTTTGTCAAGACATACTACATTGACTCTCATTGAGGGGGACAAAATGGACACATTTACCATTGGATTTATATGACAAATCCTGTACTATCAATGGTTATTGTGGTAAAATACACATGCATAATATTTACTATTTAGCCACGTCTGAACATCTACCTTTGTGGTATTATAGATATTCACAGTGTTAGGCAATGCTGTCTACTATCCATTTCCGAAACTTATTCTTCATCCCAAAGAGCAGCCACATTAAACTAACTATTCCTTCCTCCAGTCTCTAGTAATTTCTATTTAACTTTATATCTCTATAAATTTGTGTATTCTAAGTACCTCATATAAGTGAAATCATATAACACTTGGTCTTCTGTTTTGTTTGTTTGTTTGTTTTAATTTCAAGATTTTTTTTTTAGTGAAATATTTGCTTTAACAGTTCTGGCCATGTGGCTAAAGTGTAAACCCAGTATGGGTTCACAGTGACTCTTAAAAATTCCCTTTTCTTCTGCCAAGTTCTTTATGCATACCTTTAGTATGAAATCAAAAAGGAACAGTGCCCAACTGAATATATCTTAAAATACACAAGGAAAGGACTAAGTAAAATATTTGTGATGTAAACAGAGCATGTTAATGACTGATACTAAACTTCAAATTGTGAATTTTGTAAGGGTAAATTTCCTAAACTGCTTTGGATCTGCTAATTTATTCCTTTAATGCATGTGTGTGTACATGAGTATTTGTGTGTTTTATATGTGTGCATACATATATACAGACTTATATCCTTATTATTGTTTTGGAAGTATAAGATTTCTCCCCTAATGTATATTTTTGAAAAATTAATTGACTATTTTTCATTGTTATCCACTTTTTCCCAAAAAAATAAATAATACTACAGCCATTAACTTAGCAAAAGGACTTCGCATTTGACCAACTTTTGCAAAATATGTTGCCCTTGCTCTAATTATTATCTTTAATGGCAGTCAAATATTTTTCATGACTTAAAGTTTCCTTTGTTGGTTATATTTCATTCCATTTTGTTAATGTGAGCTAGGACATTTTTAAAATGTTGTGATGACTGACAAAGCCCATCAACAGTCGGTTTCTTTAACTAGAAGTTATACTAGAAACCTTCTTTAACACTCGGTATCAGTAACTAGAAGGTTGGAGATAGAATAGTCTCCATATTGTCCCATTTAGTAGAAACTGTTATGTTCCTTCTGCAATATCTGCATCTCAAGTCTTCTTTACAACAGGACTGCAGAATTATCTGGCAGAAAGATTAGGGGCATATTCCCCCACATTATCTCACTGTCACCTGCAGAGAAAGTGAGCACTAATACTTCTGTCTCAGCACTGGAAATGAGAATGCCAAGATTCCTTGTACCCCTTAACTCCGTGTCCTTTGCCTCTCACCACTGAGCACATGACAGCGACTAAAGGGCTAACAGATGGGCTTAGTCAACTATTAGGAACATATTGCTTAGGAACTTATAGCTGAGTGAACCAGTCAGTATTCCCAAAAGTACCTATCCTACATATTGAGGTGATTCTGGAAAGTAATAAAAGGGGGGGGCATGGAGGAGTGCATGCAGATCTACCAGAATAGGGCTCATTTTCAAAATCTTGGGAAATAGTGGTAATATTTGGATAGAGAATCACATACTGAACACAAAAAAAAAATGACTCTCATCTATTTTCTTGTGTTACAAGATAAGAAAAAATAAGTTGCTTGCTAAGAAAGAGTTGTATCTGCAGATAAATATCACATTAATTAGTATAGCAATCTTTATTTCCAGCATAGGAACATTTTCTTCTAATACAGTAAGGGTGGAAAAATAATAAACAAATCAAAGAAAGTTACTCTGATTCATTTGAGGTGGATTATTCTGAATAATTTTCTACACATTATTCTCTTTCTAACAATTGCAATACTTTTTTCTAACTTTTGCAACTAAAATACGAAAAACACAGATTGAAAAAAATCTTGATTCTCATTTCTAATGTGCACTTGAAAAACTCACAATATAAAATTTCCTTCACAAATTTCAAGGAACTAGACTCAGACTGATTCAAAGATTTCAGTATTTTCCCTAAAAATTTTAAAATGCAGATATTATTTATAAATACCTGTGCCTCACTTCTTGTTTTTGATGTTATAGAGAACCAGGTATCTTATCTAATCATTTGGAAACAACTAAAATTCCAGATAAAAATCTTTCAAAGTCTTCTTAAGTTCATCCATTAGTTGGTGAGAAAGTAAGATGTTCTGAGACCAATTAACTAATGAAAAGTGGAAATTTGAAATAGAAGACTGGTGAAATCTGCTTCAGCCAGAAGATATTTAAGTAACCAGATCTGAAGAGATTTCAGGTCTTTTTTGCCATTTTCCTGTCTTGACTTTTGTTGCTTCTAGTCAAACATGACTAATGATTGAAAAAGTGGAACATCTAAGTAATTGCTGGTGTCTTGGAATTTCAAAGTAGTGCCACACAGTGAGGCTGAGGGTTAAAACTGCAGCGTGGCCCAGAAGTGACCCTAAATGAGTTGAGATCTGCTAAGTAGTAAACTGAGGTGGTAATGGTACGACAATGGTTTGAGGAGACTGTAGCAAGGCCCAGGCCAAGGAGGTAGCCACTATGTTTGGCATATTGGTTATTAAAAGAATATTGGACAAACAGTAAATACACAGAGAGTAATGGAAGTAATATTTCTCACCAGTCAGACACACACAAACTGGAGAAACTATTTCTCCAGAATACAATAGTATTATGAGTTGGAATTGAAAATATTCAATAACTCACAAATATATACATAAGATAAATAACTAGTTAGATAAATAACTAGTTAATTAGCTAGATAGATAGATGGTAGAAAGATAAATAGAATTGAAAATAGCTGTAGGAACACAAATCTCTGTGTAACACATACATAGACATCGTTTCTATTTATTTATAAACATAGGGAAAAATCCAACTATTTCCTGCCTTACTTGCTAAGAGAGTCTAGAAACAATGAAACAGAGCAATGAGCCCATTGAGAATTCAGATCTTGGTTTCTATATAAGCTTCCACAAAGCACAGGGACCCATGGAAAAATGGTTAATTTCAGGCTTAAGGCATGACAAACAAATGATCGACATGGGTCTTCTGTCAAAAACTAAAGAATTCCCAAGGAATGATAACAGCATATTAAAAAGTATAAAAGTCAGTTGGAATAGGCCCTGACTGATCAAATCTAGTCCAGTTTCAACATGACAATAAGAATGATGGAATAAAATGATTTAAATATAGTATTAAATAATTTGGGAAAACTCCTGGCAATGGAATGACAACTTGTAAATGTAGAAGGATTAAATGGAAATAGATGAGCAATATTTTGCATCCATCTTGGTGTCAATTGATTTAATCAATAGATAATAAAGACCAAGGAGAAAATGCACAGTTTAAACGGTGATGGAAACCAGCCCAAATGGTGCACGGCTTTAATCCCAAGTCTAGGACAGGAGACTGAGACCGGGAATTGCTTGAGTCTGTGGGTTCGAGAGCTACCCCGGGCAACATAGTGAGACCTAATCTCAAAAAAAATAGCTGGGCGCACTTGTAATCCCAGCTACCTGCGAGGTGGAGGCTGTGGCTTGCTTGAATCTGGGGTACCCGGGGCAACATAGTAAGACCTAGCCTCAAAAAATACATACATACATACATACATACATAGTGATACAAATAAAGCCACAAAGTGAGATGATAGCTATAAACATAGAATTTTTAATAAATAGAATACATGTATGTAAACTAAGTGACTTGCTTAAAAAATAGCATTATATCACTATGTATAATAGCCAAGGAAATAGCCTAGGTGCCCCCCAAAAGATGAATGAATAAAGAAGATTTGGTTTATATACATGTTGGAATACTACTCAGCAATCAAAAATAAATAAATAACCTCATGTCACTTGAAGCAATATGGATGAAGCTGGGATTATGCTAAGTGAAATAAGCCAGAAGGGGACAGATAAATACTGGACTTTATCATTTATATATGTAGAGAAAACAAAGGGTCAGACAGACTTTTAAAACAACCCTGAAAACTAGTAGACTATAGACCAGTGTGCATCTGGAATGATGTGTATGGGTACTGGAGGGCAAACTGAGAAAGAAAGTCAGCCAGGGAATATTAAAGGTCAAGCTAAAAATTAAGACCTAGGCCGGGCACGGTGGCTCGTGCTTGTAAGCTTCAGCCTATGAAGCGGCAGGGGCCAGGGATCGCGGTTCGAGTCCCGCCTGGGGCCCGTAGTGAGACCTGGTTCCAAAAAAAAACAGCTGGGCGTGGTGGCGCACGCCTGTAATCCCAGCTACCTGGGAAGCTGAGGCTGGGGATGGCTTGAGTCCGTGGTACCCCGGGCAACGAGAGCCTGCGGTTCCACAGGCAAAAATAGCGAGACCTAGTCTCAAAAAAAAAAAAAAAAAAAAAAAAATTAAGACCTAACAATCTGAAGTTTCCTGTTGCAATAGAAGACATTCCATTAGAGATATGGATGTAGAACTCTGTGCCCACTTTTGGCTATGCACATGCCTCTCTCTTTTCCATTCTCCTTTTCCTAATAAACCTTTTATTGTTTTTTCAGAATATGGGAAAAAAAGATAGACGTAGAATATAGATGAGTAGGCCTAATATAGGAAAAGTTTTAGAATTATCACTAAAGCGAAAGAACTAGAATTGATCAAGGACACATGAAAAAAGATTCTGAATGACCCTGCATTGGTACAGCAGCTAATACATTTTTCATGTTTGTGTAGCAGGAATCTGGGATTTTATCTGTGTAGCATTCTTCACCCTTTCATCTGGAAGAGTCTCCCCCTTCTAGAATATTTCTCAGGCCTTCCCATGAAGTATTAGTGCCGGTGCTCTTAAATTATTCTGCTTCATTGGTTACAGTGATTGATTTATGAGTTGATATCTGTCTCATCCTGAACTAATCCTAAAACCTGATGATAACTAATATATTCAGAATCAGGCACACTACTCAAAGTCCTTTATATTAATTTATTTAATTACCATAATATTGCAACAAAGTAGGTACAATTATTACTTCATTTTTTTTTTCGGATAGAAAAGTTGAAGCACAGGCATATAAATGTGTCCTAGGTCATACATAGACAGGGTTTGAACTCCAGATGTCATGTGTCACATCTCTCACACCATCAACCATTATATGTCTCTTACCCAATATTGTCCCTTTACCCAATATTGTCCTTTAACAGGTTTCTTGATCAAGAAATGTCTATCTGGCCCAAAATGACCCAATCAGAGCCTTTTCTAGATATTTGGCCGTGGGCATAAAGGAAGCTTATCACACTCCATCCCTGGTAGTGTAGTTAGAACACTGAACATGGTTCTGCTCTTCAGATTGACTTCAGCTGTGGGGGAAAAGCCAGACAGAAACTGAGGCAGGCAAGCTAAAAGATGTGTCTTCAGGAATCAGAGATGATATGAAGAAATGTCTGAATCTCTGGCTGCAGTCATCTCTGAGACTAACTGGAGCCCTCACCACCTATTAACATGCTGATGTACACTTATTCACCCCCTTTCTGGATAAACTAGCTTAAATTTAAAGCTTGCAACTAAGAGGTATGAGTAATTAAGGATACTAATCTGCATAGCTGTGGGAGAGTCTTTAGCAACAGCTCAGTCATCCAGAGGGATAGGATAGCAGATTGCTGTGTTAATCCTGGCTGGGGATTCACCAGCCAGTTGTGTTAGGAAGACATAGAGCAAGTATATTGAGCATGAGAAAGATAGTGAGGTTGGAAAATAAGTGAGGGAATTGTAACTTGTGGAAATGAAAGCAAGTTCTCCAGTAGACTAGGCAGGTCATTTGACCCCTCAAGCTTCAGTTTCCTTTTTTTGGGGGGGGGGGGAGCTAATAATTGTCTATGTAAAGGATTAAGTTAGATAATGTATAGACAGTAATATATAGCTTGACATATAGAAACTGCTCCACAAGTGTTACTACAGTTGTGGTATAAATCTGGTACTAGGGAAACATAGAATCACAGAGAAAAGGGATGCTTGAGTTGATATTGAGGGATGAAAAAAGCCAAAACTGGGTCAGGCATAAACTTTTCTTAGGCTCAGTGCCCAATGTTCATCCCATAACTTGCAATACAGGTGATACTGGACCCTCTTACACACATTCCACAGAAGTTTAAGTCATAGTACAAAAAATGTAAATAGATGACTCCGGTGATAAACTTTATGTATTATGCAAAGTCAAAAAAGACCAAACATTAAATCCAAGACACCATCAAGCATTTAAATTTTACATTTTTCTTTGCAACTCAAATGAAATTATTAAAAGCCTGACATACATACAATTGCATCACCACTGATGAACTATCTCCTGCCTGTAACAAAGGTGATTTCATTTTGTACTTTTGTAGTGAGTGATGAAGAAACTTCCAGATGGAGAGGTTTAATTTGTGAGAATTTTCCTTCATCTAGTCACATTGACTTTAACTTCCATTTTAAATTACAGATAGAATTCCCAAAATTTCAAATAGTCCCAAGAGATCTGGTGAAATAGCTAATCTCTTTCTGTGAGCATGCTAACAAAAGCAATTTCTTCCAGAGCTATATGCTACCCAGCGGGACTTGATAATGAATCTGCATTTGGTAACCTTTATAAGGGAAGATAAGATCTTTTTGGAAAGTGTATTTATTAGGTGGTGAAACTGTGTCTGTCTCTGTCTGTGGATTCTTCTGCTCAGATCCACTTTTCGCTCGACTTATGCCAACACCCCTGTCTTTCTGCTTTCAGCAGTGCCTCTGAATCTATAACACCCATACTGTTACATGCTACAATGTCAGTAAAGATCAGACACCAATGTGCTGTGCAGCTTTGTCAGTGTTCAAGTCTTCTCATTTTGGAAGAACATTAGATTTACATAGTTAATTGTAGGCTTTATGGTAATTTTCCTCTAATATTTAAAGAGTTCGAACTTACTCTAAGTCAGAGTACTATGTTTGTTTATAAATTGAGAAAAGGGAAAACACTTGTTGTCACCCAAATATAAAGGAACAGCATTTACTGGGAGTCTCCTACAGAGGGCACCTTCACCTTATTGGAAACCCAAGTGAAAGAGAAACTCAGTGGTGACTAGAGAAATAACTAAACCTTAAGTGAGAAGTGCTTATTTGCTTTTACTAACCAGCTTTCTTTTCTATGTTATCTTTGTTACCTTATCTTTAATGGAAAAGCACTGGCACCCTCTGTATAATCATTCATAGATACAGGCCAGTAACACTACCTTATTATTATGTTCTGCTTGCTTGTGGGTGAGCTGGAGACAGCTGTTCATATTACCTAAGAGGCAACAGATCAATGAAAGGAAGGGAAGGACAAGTTTTGAGCTGCCTTTTTGCAACAATGTCCTTTATACAGCAGAGGATATTTTTAAAACATTGTATTGGAAAACAAAGGCTGATAATAAAGTAAAATGTTTACAAAACAAACCTGTGCTATGTTGTTATGATTAGAAAGTCCTTTTAGACTGAAATTATTTAAATGAAAACAAAAAGTGAATGTTTTCTTGGATACCAAAAATGCCCTGAGTTGTAGACTATAAATCTAACAAAAATAATTGCTACTTAGAAAACTCTGAAAATAGGTATTTATGAGTTATGTGAGTATTTCTCTGTGTGTACATGCAAAGCAATCCTTTAACACTGTTTCTGTGGAGAAAAACTATGAAAAGATATTCATACAGTTATTAAATACAAGATTACCAAACTGTAATAAGTTCATTTTCATAGAGAATATTCTTTCTAAAGGTGTCAAGGATGGCTTCCACATCTAGAGGATCTAAAATACATCATTGTTTGGCTGTTGATTTGGTTTTATATTTTAGTATGATGAATAATATTAACATCCATGAATCCAGTATGTCTAAACATCATTTTGCATATTTATTTTTGATAATTCCTCACTAAAAGAATTCCTTTGTATAATCAACAAGTGATATATTTATGAGAACATCAGAGAAGTGAGTGTTTTTTCCGGAATATGAAGGTTCAAAACAACTTTGAAGATACCTGTTTACATTTGCATATAAAATACTGTTTGTGTAGTTGTTAGATGTTCCATCTAAATAAATCCTATTATATTAACAATAAACCTTATCAAATTAGATATTATTACTTTTTAACTCTCTAGCCTCACATTCTTTGGTTAAATTAAAATTACCATTGATAATAGTAGCATATAGTATTTTTGCTTTGCTTAAAATTTGACTTGCCTACAAGTAGACTACAAATAAAGTGTAAATGTATCTCACTTTTAAAATTACTTTGAAGTTATTCAATTAAGTTCTAATGTTTCCTATTATATCTAAATATTCAGACTACTGGAAAATTTAATTCTTTCATAATAACAATTATCACTTTGTCAATCAAATAACATAAAAATATGACAAAGAACTTGCTGGTGAGTAGTTAAATTCATGTGCTTGTTGTTACCAATGGGTTTCAAAATTAGTTCAAATAGTTGCTGTGCCAAAAAGACTCATTTTCTTGCTCAGCGTAACTGTCGTCCTAGAAAATACCTAGTCTAAGTTTCCAAACCACCTGCCCAGGAGTTCAGCCTCATTGTGTACATTTCCTGGTGTTGTGTAGTTTCTCCCGCTTTGTAGCATTCCATAACTCAAGGCACTTCTTTGAAGATACCAGGCCATTCAAGTCTTCTCTATGTTGCAGCTTCACTCTAAAGGGATAGTAAATGAAAAAGTCATGCAGTTCAGACAATTAAAATAGGGCCAGCAGGAGGGCATGCTATCACTCTGTTAGGGATAGTGGTAAGTGGCCCCTGAATCATCTGCTGGAAAAGAAGTAGAGAGTGACCTTACTTGAAATCAGGATGAAAAAGAATGGGAGAAAAAAGTTGATAGTCCCTCTTAGAAAAGCCAACTTGGGCTAGAAGACAAATTACACAAAATTAAAATGTCTATACAATCAGCTGCTGACTACATTTCAACAGGTGACTGTAATTCGTGATGACTACTATTTTCTAACCAAAGGAAATCATGAATATGCACAAAAGCCAAGGAACTCCAGAGAGTTTTATAGGTTGACTAACTTTTGAATGTCTCAGTTTAGTTGAGCATTTCTCAAGATCTCAAGATTTTGTACTTGAAATAAAAGTGTTTTATCAATTCTTTTTCTCTTTTTCAGGGTTTCATAAATCCATCTCTGTAGCACATGGACACATATATGTAAGCAGTCATTGAGAACATATCCACACTCTATTGGAGTATATAGAAACTCATACAGTGGTAGAAATGTCAGAGAACCATGATTTTAGATTCAGTTGTACCAGTTTCTGTTTTCAGTTCTCTTATAGGTGAAAGTGAAAAAAAAAAAAAAAGTTTTTCCTCCTCTACTTACATCAAAAAGGTCTTCTTTGAGGATAGTTGGGAGCGGGGCAAAAATCAGTGAGGACTAGAGTGCCATACTTGTTTGAAATCTCAGCTAGCTATGTGTATAAAGCAAAGTTCTCATGTTTTGCTAATTGTCAGTTTCCTTCTCTGCAAGAGCAGAAAGACATGTAAGCTTGACACTAATGGATTGGTAGTGAGAGGTTTCCTACAGTTCCCTGTTGAGTTGTTTCTGATATTGCCCCCAAGCTCCAAGAGTAGCATCTGAGAACCATTTGTGATGTCTGGCATGGCTTTGGATGGGAAAATGGCAGGATGAGATTTGTAATTCTAGAATTAGATAATCTTCCAGACTCCCCTCACTCAAAATTTCAATTATGCTATGGTAATACATCTCAGTCGGCATAATATATTTTAAAGCTTGATCAGAGTGAATAACTTTTTCTTCTTTACAACTTTAGCACACAACTAATGCAGAAAAATGTGTGCTTTGTATAACAGAATACATACATAAAGTGAGGGTGGTGTTAAAACTCAAAACTATACAAATGATTGCATATACTCTGCTTATTTTCATTTTGGAGGCAGACTTTCACATGCAAACCCACCTTCTCTCATGTAACAGCACTTTAGAGTATATTCTTAGTTATATGTTCAGTCTTGCCAAAGACTAGCTGTGGCAAAGATTCTTATAGGTCCCAGACATAAACCGCTATTAGAAGCCTAAGATTCTCTTTTTCAGCTCTTTGAAATTCAATTTATTTGTACCTTTAGATTGTTGCCTCCATCCAGAATTTTCCTAAATCAGTTGCATATTAGAGCAGAAATGAGTATATCTAAAATTATGTTAGTCTTTGCTAGCTTGGACTGAAGAAATGAATGTATGACTTGGGGAGTGAACAGTTTACACAATCCAGGATGAAGGAGATGGGTGGCAGAATATAGAAATTTTAATTACCCAGCTCACATTTATTGAGCACCCAGCAAGTGCTAAGCATGAAACTAGCTATCTGAAAGGAGGAGAAATGACTGGAGACCACCTGAAGAGAAACATAGCAACAAGTCTAAAGCGGAAGATAATTGCCTTGCCCACTGGAATGCATGGTGAAAGTTTCTGGGACTTAACAGGGATAAATCAGCAAAGATTCCTAGATGTGCTGGATTTTGAGTTAATCATTAAAAGAAAAATTCTGACCTATAAGGAAATAGTCTTTTTAAATGTCTTCTCTGGATGATCAATTGAGAATATACTGGACAGGTGAATGAGTTGAATTCCTGTTTAAAAATGACTTTCCAATATTGGGTAAAGCATGTACCTGAGAATGACAATGATGTAACCACACACCCCCATCCCCACCCCCCAAAGCCTGTATTAGTCAGGGCTTGTACTTTGATTATGTGATGCAAGAATAAAGAGGTCTGTGAAGAATTCTTAGGCAGTGGTTTCTTATATAACACCCTGCCATTATCTCACAGTACTCTCCCAAAAACTGGAGGAGTGAGGGGTTCAGCTGGGAAAAGTGATTTAAGTAAAACATTAACAAATTAAAACCTGGCATAGCAGAGGGTTGTATTACTATCCATACTGGTAATTTTAAAAACAGTTAATTTCTAAATTTAACATGAGCCAAGAATATTCTCAGAGCATTTGTGTTCATTTTTTTTATGCCACTATTTTAAAAAAAAAATGCATCTTTGTTTGAAGATTAAACCTTTGCTAAAGCACAGGGCTGAGACAATCACAACAAAACACCTCCCCCTTAAAACTAGTACTTCAGAGCCCTGTTAAATCAAAAGAAAAATTCTTTCTCTCCTCCCAAGTCCCACAGCCCTCAGGATTTTAATGGTAATGACCAGTTCATTTGAGAAAATGGCATTTTAGTGCTTCCCTTCACAAGCTCTTAAGGCGTATAAGGTGTCTCTTTCCCAGTGATGTGCACCTCCTTTTGTTTTCTGGCATTACTGGAACTGACCTGGCATGGATCACTGGGTGAGCAGGCAATCTTAAACACTTCTCATATAAATTACTGGTTCCTTTCCAAGTGCAATTGCTCACAGGGTAATACACCATTTTACAACTCTGATAGCAGAGTCTCTTCCTTCTACTGGGTTCCACCCCCAGACCCCTAAGCTCCCCCCCACCACCACCACCACATATACACACAGGAAATGAAGAGACAAAAAGACTGGAGATGTTGTGAACCTCAGAAATGCACACTGGTGCGATCTTGAATATGTACATAGTAGGCAATTTGGGATCCCTCAATTCTCTTATTTCCTTTTACTCCTTTTCAAATCTGCATTTCCTGCTTTAAAAGCAACCCACAAAACCAAAATTGCAAAATAACATACTCCACATATGTGAGCACTGTAAAAAAGCAAAGTACTAATAAATAAGGACAGCTACAAAATATATTTTTAAAAAAATTTCCAGAAAAAAAAATATGCTCACATTTTATAATTCACATTTATTAGGTGTAGAAATGACACATCTTCTTCCATGCAAATAAGGCTTAACATTAATTGAGCACTCCAAGATTCACTGGATGCTAATGATGGTCACATTTTCAAACCAAAGTCTTTTTTTTCCCATGAACTCTAACGACAAGGTGTGTTTTTACTGACAGTTGACTCGGATCAGAGCTTGCAGTATTGTATTTCAGGTTGTGGCTCTGTAAAACCTTGTGACTTTCTTTGAAGTTAAACAGTGTCAATCTGTTTCCATGTCTGAATAACTCTTAGAAGAGCCTGCCTGACCCAAGTCAACTCATTGAAACATACTATTTCCCTATAATTGATGTTCCAAATGAAAGTCCTTTCATAATAAAATGTGCTGGAAAACAAAACAGCTTTGCATCCGGCACAAGTTGCATCATAATTAAATTTTATTTTATCCCATCGAGGCATGCTAAATGTTGAGCAAAATATAATTTTAAGTAATTTGTTTGTATTCTTATCTGTAGGAGTTGGAAATTAACAGCATTGCTAGTTTGCGTTTACTGTTAAGCCTGGAGAGCAGAGAGATTGCTTTGCAAACATTACAGTTATTATGTCTGCAGTTGGTACTCTTTGTATAAATTATTGATCAGCCAGCTTATTTTTCTTTCTGCTTAATGGATATTATAGCATAGCCGTTTACAACGCTATAGTTAAGGTTGTGTCAGCACTTCCATTATAATAAACCCTCTGTTACAGGGGGTTTATAACTTGTTGTAAAAATTTGCTCTGGGCTGAAACTTGACATACAAGATCTGGGGCTAGAAGGTGGCAATTGTTATTCTTTCAACTTTTTAAAAAATCTCTTTGTTCTGAAGGGCAATAAATAAATAAATAGTTTATTCTTTCCTAACAATCCTTGAAATTTTTGACTTCAAATAGAACCATTTTTATAGGCTATTTGTTGGACAATGACCTTATTTAATAAAGCAAAGAAAAAACCAGCATGATAAGTTAAAACAACAACAAAACAGAGTCCATCAATAGAAACTTCTATAATCAAGTTTAATGTTTCTCCTAACATTACCAAGTTATACAATAATTTATGTTTTAATATTAAACATGTTTCTACATCACATAAGAATTATCCCCCCCCCCCTGAATTTTCAACTGTGTATCCCTGAAGCGATTTCTGTCCCTTAAAAACTTAAAAACATTATTGCCTTTAGAGGATAATGTGATGATGGCTATTTTAAAAGAAAGGAGTATGCCAGTTAGAAAGGCTACATATGAAAAGGTACAATTAAAGGTACTTACTAGAAAAGTAGGATATAAATATCTGCCTGACTTTTGACCTTACTTCATCTCAGTCTGCCATGCCTCTCACAATGGCCTGATTTAAGATATGAAGGAAATTAATCTCAATTTATATTATTCTTACTGCTGTTTCCTTTTATAATCCACCTCTGGAATGATCTTTTTTTTTTTTATCAAATATTTGTCTGTTCTATTCTTAATACCAACCCATAGTTGGATTTAGGACACTTATCCTGGAAGTAAGTCATGATGGGTGACTATAACTGAATTATCCTGAAGAGTTGACTGTCATGGCGATGATGCAGTTTGGAGTCAGAAAAACAATTTTATGATCTTTTTTCTTTATAACTAGTCTTCTTCCTCACTCTCCTGACATTAGAGATTTATTAAAATATGTTCCATAACCAGCAAAGTACTTTCTGCCACATGTCACCTTCATTTTGAACCTGGGAAAAAGGTGAAGACAGAAAGTTAAGAGGGAGGTACAAGAGTGCTAAATTGTGAGATTTGGCTCAGATCTATGGTTACATGAATAGATGCATGAATAGATAGTGACAGCAAGCACTCCATAAACATATATCCAGTCCATATATTTCCACACTGTCAAACAAGTTTGCGTTCTTTATAAGCATTTTAGCTACTTCTGTATTAAGAATGAAAGTCTCTAACATACAGTTTGAGTGCTTCAAGTGATACTGTTTTCACCTTCATCTCCACACCTTCTGTCCTGTGGGTAATTTATCATCAAGCCCTTGCCTGATTAGAGCATGTATCAATGAGGTAAAAGTCTTATTTCTTGTTCTGAAAAAAAGAGCAGGGAATTGGACAAGAGGGCAGCTGTGAAAATGAGAGTCACTGAAACTCAAAAGTTTGAAACCTCGGTGGAAAAACAGAGAGGAAAAGTATAAAAGTAGAGAAGACTTTGCTTAAGGCAAAATGAGGTTTATCTGCTGAGCTGATTGGTGAGGGCCTGTGTCTGAGTTAAAAAGGCTTGAGAGAGTTGCTTGGCATAATTTCTCCATCTTCAATGATTTACTACTGAAGTGCAAACATCAATTTTGGACTCTCCTGAGAAACATTTAACAAAGTCATTGAACTACTGGTACCCTGATATCTTTCTAGATTTGCCAAACTTGGAAAGCTCTTGAGTAAACCTATCCTGGAAGTTTGTATTAGATTTTTTTTTTCTTTTTTTCCTACTAAGGAAACAGGTTCATTAGTAAACATGCAGATGTAAAAATGATCTTTACTTCTCGGTTGTGATATATCTTAGAACTATTCAGAAGTGCACTCTATTGTTAAAGCTATTTGTGCCGGGTGTGCTAATGCACTCTTTGATTGAGTGAATTAGCAGTCATAACAATCTGGCAGTCTGGCCGTAGAAGTGTGCTCAAATTGATTTGTGTTATGGCTGGACTGGAAAATCTAGTGTTAGTTGTTTTTTGCCCTGGGGCATTGTTTGTACCAAACTCCACTTTTCATTTAATTTTCCAATACATTTTGAAAGATTGAAATGCTTGTGATCAACATTTGATCCACTTGCATTATTTAAAAAAAATTCGGAAAGTAATTTCAGATTCCAAAAAACCTTGCTTTCAATTAGAGTAAACATAATTAGAGTGACGTCGTGCTCAGAATGGTAAATCTCCCTTTGAATCTATTAAGCATGTTATCTCCTTGTCCTGTCACTGAAAGGAATTCAGTATATATCTGTAGTATACATCTGTATTTTCCTGTGCATGTTTCTCATAGAACTTGGGAAAAATTAAAACAGTAAGATTAAAATGAACCTTTCCTGGTTGCTCTTTCTGCATATGCCCAAATTGTTTCTGCTTCACTTGGTGATGCTATTAAGAGAGGATACTGAAGCTTTCGGGAAAATTTAAGAAATTTAAGGAATATTCACACATATACAGCCTTTAAGTTACTCGATCATTTTAGTTTTTTAGACTCTATGAAATATGCATTTTCAATTTTTTCCTTATAAATAACTATATCAATGGCTATAGAAACTCTGAAGATTTAAAGACATGACTTATTCTTGCTTTGTCAATATTTGTATCTTCCTTACAATCTTCTGCTTTGCAGTCATTTACCAGAATTATAATGCAGCATGAATAAACCTAAAAAATGACTATTGATTACAGAGAAAGCTTTGTGAAATCATTTAGTCAGTTTCCCCACTTGAGAAATCAGTGAATAAAATAGGTCAATAGATAAGGATGAATGGATGTAATCCAGTACTATACCTCCCTGGGTTAGAAAAAGGGTCAAAAATAAATCCCCATAGAATTCACGTTTTTATACTCACAAAATAAAATAATACTTACCAAATCCCAACTATATGTCCACTTTTTATACAGATTTAGTCTTCTTTTTTAGAACCACATATACTGAAAGTATAATTCCCTCTGTTACAAAAGCAGTATCTCCTTGCCTCTGTCCCTTTTAACTAATAGGATGCCCTCATCACGGGCTAAAGTGCCTGTTGTCATCCAGGTATTCAGCGGGACTTTAGCTGCAACAGCTACTCTCTATTTTCTTACTGTCACTCGCAACCTCCCAGTTCTTCTCAAAACTGCATTTTTTTACTGCACTGGATTCTCTTCCGATTTTTGTTAAGTAATAGGTGGTGAGACCTGAGACCACTCTCCGTTTTAGTTCCCATTCATCGGGATGTCGTCGGGGGCTCGGGAGGAGGGGGGAGGGGAGGGGCCAGGAGGGGGCAGAGGGAGGGAAGAAAATACCTTCCCTGAACTCGTACAAACTCAGCTTCAAACGATATCCTAGGAAAGAAATTAAAGACTTCTTAATTAGTGCAGCAATTAAGCTTTCTTGGTAGCATTTTAATCAGCACAGGCCCTATCAAAGGACAAACAGAACGATTTGCAGGTCTTTGAATTTTAAACAGTCTTATTGATTTCAGCACAATACATCTTCACAAAACACAGGGAGAATTTTCTAATATCAGTTACAGTACTTTGAGTTTTGCTTATGCAAATTGCGTGCAGGTTGGAGAAGATGAGATGGAGGGAGAGGACTGGAAACAACCAGAGATGTAAAAACAATAAACAAACAAGACAAACGTTTTGAAAGCCAAAGAGGCAATGCAAAGAGTGAGAATTTGAAATCTCTCTGGAGTTGATTTATCTGTTTTGGTTAAAAACTGGGATTAAAACTGCCTTAATCTTTGGCAGCAATTCTAAAAAAAAAAAAAAAAAAAAAAAATAGAAATCTTAAAATTTTCTTTCCAACATATTTTTAGTTTGCATTATATGTTTTTGTTTTCTAGTCCTATTGTTTGATCAAAGTGGTAAATGGTAGTTCCCAGAAACGTTTATAGAGGCCTGAGCTGGGGGATGGAGGTTGGGGGGAAGCTTCCTTTCAGGTGGGGACAACTGGCCCAAGCCTTGTTTCTGAAGGGAGCTTGTGCTGGAAAGCAAAGGTTTCCCTGCAGAAAATTTGAAGTTTGCTTGAAGCAGTTATGGCTTGATCAGTTATCATTACTTCCTGTCTGAGGCTTCCGAATGTGACAGGTACTGGGTGAATGACAGTTTAAGAAAATATGAGAAAGGAGAATTGGAAAGGGTAGATTTTTGGCATTTGAGTTTTTCTTCTTTGTGGCCTAAAGTTTATTATGAACAAACTAGATTTTTAAATGATATAAGGTTTATTAAAATTATGCATACTGTTCCAAAATAAAATTAGTTTTTCAGGACTTAGACTCTTCTTTCTCCCAGCCACTCATTGACATAGTGGTTTGATCTTTTTTTAAAAAGGCAACATTATGCACAAATATGTGAAAAATTGTTATTCTGTTTATATATATATTTATTTGACAGATAGGAGAATTGAAAAATTAATAAAAGTTACCTGTAACTGTAATGAAATACATTGGCAAAGTAGGCCAAGCAACTGCTTATTACTTGTGTTATCTCTAGAAGTTTATCTACATTTTGGTAACAAGCAATTTTTTGAGTTCTTATGATCAAGGAAAGTCTCTTTATATAATCGCCTTGTCCTCAAGGTTTACCATAAAATTAGACAAAAGAGTTAATAGTGTCATATTGCTCTGTATGATATCCCCTGGACCTTTTGACACTAAACTTCTGAAACTTTCAATAATTAAAATGATAGGGAAATGTGACAATAATTTAAATGCTAAAATGGTAAACATTTTGATCATGAAATTTCTCAACATTACGAACCTGGTGCTAATAGTTTTGTTTTGGTTGTTTAGTCTGCTCAATACTAAAACATTGTTTCATATCTTGTGAAGTTGATGAACATGTACAGACAGGCTTAAAGCCCAATTATGTCAGATTCCTAGAGATATAAGCAGAGAACAGACTTGACCTATGCTCAATCTTATGTTGGTTAAAAATCCTTGAATAAATACTCCCATGCAACAAGTTATAAAGGGAAAGAAAAGGAGAGAGGAAGACTAGGACAATCAGTCTCAACTTAGTCTGCTGTTGTTTTTAAGCAGAGCGACCCTTTCTGTTTTTACAAGTCAATTAATGGTCTTTGTTTTTGTTCTCTTCACTGTTTACAGAACACATTTTCACTGAAAAGAATTTTCCCAAAATATATTGAGTTTTCAAATATGAAAAATAAATGTTCATCGTCTAACACATTAGCAACTAGCCTTGACTCTTAAAGGACACGAGGATAGATTGTTACTGGAAAGACAGGTGAATTAATTATAGAGTTTTATGTGAGAAAAAAATACGCGTGTTCTTGTTTTCTACTTCCTAAATCGTCAAGGGTGCCTGATCTGTTCTAATCCCTTACGTAAAACAGGCATTTCTGACCTGTCTTTAGGTCAAACGTGAAGTTATTTTGAACATTCTACATCATGGGAAGTTTATCTTTCTTGCCACAATCTGTTAGAAAATAAGGACTGAATACAGATCAATTTTTTTATTCTTAAGCGATTTCAGGCAGATTCCCCCGCCCCCCCCCACCAACTTGTAAACTGTCCTGAAATTTTTACTATCTTTATGCAGATAAATAATAGACAAAACCAGTCGGATGTATAAAACGCACGCTTTGCTTACACGTGAATTTTCCTCAAAATAATTTCTTAAGAACCACGAAGGGAAAGGATGTGTTTTCATTTAGATCTCATTGCAAAAAGAAATAGATAGATCTTAAATCCTTGGAGGAGAGCTCGGAGCGGAATGGCTCCTCTTTAAGTTGGCAGGCGATAGCTTAGAAGGTTTGGGGAAGAAATTACTAGTTGTCGCGGAAGAAATGTGGGATTAGACACGCAGTCTAACGGGAGCGGCGGAGAAGTAGATCATCTCCCTCTCCTACTATCGCGACTTCTGTGTCCCCGGCTTTTCCTCTCCGTCCCTCCCATAGTTTTCCCCTCACCACCCCCCTCCCCTCCTCCTTTGCTCGCTTACTCGCTTTCCCTCAGCGTCTCGCGCTCTCGGAGTCTTTGCTCCGAGTTCCTGGTTGGATAATTTGGGTTAATACTAGTGAGTGAGGTTTTTGCGGCTTCAAAGGGTATTTCAAGTTTCCGGAGCTCCTCCCCTCTGCACCGTGTGACAACAACAACTCGTCCAGCCGGCAGCCTGCACTTTTCAGCTCATTTTCTCTCTGTCATTCCCCTCTCAATCTTTGATCAATGTACTTGCCTGGGAGAACCCAAGTCCTTCAAATCTCCTCCTTTTCACCTTCGTCCTTAACTTTATGCTAGAGCGGGACCCACACAACAACAGCCGACCCTCCCCCCCCCCCCCCCCCCCCCCCCCCC
>PVHY01015079.1:0-36821 GCA_004024945.1 Uropsilus gracilis
TTGCTCTATCTCTTTAAAATATGTCATTGGAATCTTTATTGGGATTGCATTGAACCTATAGATGGCCTTTAGTAGTATAGCCATTTTGATAATGTTGATTTTTCCGATCCATGTACAGGGAATGTCTTTCCAATTTTTTACATCATCTTCTATTTTTTTAAAGAATGTTTTATAGTTTTCTTTGTATAGGTCTTTTAAGTCTTTTATTAGGTTAATTCCCAAGTATTTGATTTTCTTTGGTGCAATGGCAAATGGGGTGATTTTTTCGATTTTCTTCTTCTTCTGATTCTACATAGAGAATCATATCATCCGCCTATAATGATAACTTTATTTCTTCGTTCCCTATTCGGATTCCTTTTATGACTTTCTCTTGTCTTATTGCCCTAGCTAGGACTTCCAGAATTATCTTGAAAAGGAGTGGAGAGAGTGGGCATCCTTGCCTGGTTCTGGACATTAATTGGAATGGTTTCAGTTTTTCACCATTGAGGAAGGATGCAGTATATATCATTTTGTGACTTCTCTGTTCTTTGATGGTCATAGATGAAAACTCTCTATGTTTCACCCTTCATGGAGTAGAAAAGGATATAAGTCCATAACACTCACAGATATTAAATCCTGATTTGTCCCACTTGTTATTAACGCTTTTTTCATTCAAATTCCACCTGATTTAGGTCTTTCAAATCAACAACAGTGTTTTCAGCAATAAACCTCCTGAATTCAATAGGACTCCTAGGGTGCAGTGTATATCTCTCTGTGACTTCTTTGTACTTTGATGATCATACATGAAAACTCTCTATGTTTTACACTTCATGGAGTAGAAAAGGATATAAGTCCATATCACCTACATATTTTAGGTCCTGAATTTTTCCACTTGTTATTCACACATTTCATTCAAATTCTTGCTTTTTTAGGCGTTTCAGGCCAACTGGAAGTGTTTTTATGGAGAAGCCTCCTATATTCAATTAGACTCCATGGGTGCAGTATATATCTTTCAGAGACCTCTCTTTACTTTTTGATGATAGATGGAATCTCTCTATGTTTTACACTACATGTGGTAGAAAAGGATATATGTCAATATCAACCACAGATCCTAAGTCATGATTTCTCCCAATTGTTATTAACCCTTTTTTCATTCAAATTTCTGCTAATTAAGGGCTTTCAGTCCAACAGGAATAGTTTTCAGCTATGAATCCTCCTGAATTCAATCAGAATCCAAAGGGTGCAGTATATATCTTTCTGTGACTTCTCTTTATTTGATGATCATATATGAAATCTCTCTATGTTTTACAATTCATGGGGTAGAAAATATTATAAGTCCATATCACTCACAGATCTTAAGTCATGATTCCTCCCACTTGTTATTAACAATTTTTTCATTCCTATTCCTGCTGTTTATGACTTTCAGGACAACATGCAATGTTTTCAGTGAGAAAACTCTTGAATTCAATCAGACTAAAATGGGTGCAGTATATATCTTTCTGGGAGATCTCTCTACTTTGTTCATCATAGATGAAATCTCATTATATTTTACACTTCAAGGGGTAGAACAGGATACAAGTCCATATCACTCACAGATCTTAAGTCATGATTTCTCCCACTAGTTATTAACCACTTATTCATTCAAATTCCTGCTGATTTATGCATTTCAGGCCAACATGCAGTGTTTTCAGCGAGAAACCTTCTGAATTCAATCATATTCCAATGGGTGCTGTATATCAATATGGAACTTCCCTGTACGTTGATGTTTACAGATGAAATCTCTCTATGTTTAATACTTCATGGAGTAGAAATGTATATAAGTTCATATCACCCACAGTTCTTAAGTCATGATTTCTAGCACTTATTATTAACCCTTTTTCATTCAAATTCATTCTGATTTAGGCTTTTAAGGCCAACTGGTTGTGTTTTCAGGGAGAAACCTCCTGAATTCAATTAGACTCCAAAGTGTGCTGTATATATCTTACAGTGACCTCTCTTTACTTTGATGATCATAGATGAAATCTCTCTATGTTTTACACACATATGGTAGACCAGGATATAAAGTCCATATCACCCACAGATCTTAAGTTATGATTTCTTCCACCTGTTATTAACCGTTTTTTCATTCAAATTCCTGCTGATTTAGGCCTTTCAGTACACAGGCTGTATTTTCAGTGAAAAACCTCCTGAATTCAATCAGACTCCAAATGGTTCAGTATTTATCCTTCTGGGACTTCTCTGAACTTTGATGATCAAAGATGAAAAATATGTTTTACACTTCATGGGATAGAAAAGGATGTAAGTCCATATCACCCACAGATCTTAAGTCATGATTTCTCCCATTTGTTATTAACCCTTTTTTCATTCAAGTTGCTGCTGATTTAGGGCTTTAAGGGTAACAAGCAGTGTTTTCAGTGATTAAAACTGCTGAATTCAATCATACTCCATAAGGTGCAGTATATATCTTAATGGAACTTTCCTGTATGTTGCTGTTTATAGATGAAATTCCTCTAAATTTTACACTTCATGGGGTAGAACAGGATACAAGTCCATATCACTCACAGATCTTAAGTCATGATTTCTCCCACTAGTTATTAACCACTTATTCATTCAAATTCCTGCTGATTTATACATTTCAGGCCAACAGGTATGTTTTCAGCAAGAAAAATCCTGAATTCCATCACTCCGCTAAGATTCATTATATATCTTACTGTGATTCTCTGTACTGTGATGATCATAGATGAAATCTGTATGTTTACACTTCATGGGTTAGAAAATGATATAAGTCCATATCACCCACAGACCTTAAGTCATGATTTCTCCCACTTGTTATTTACCCCTTTTTCATTAAAATTCCTTCTGATTTTTTCCTTTCAGGCCATAAGGTTTGTTTTCAGGTAGAAACTCCTGAATTCCATCAGACCTCTAAGATTGCACTATGTATCTTTCTGTGACTTCCCTGTACTTTGAAGATCATAGAAGAAATCTACGTTTTACACTTCATGGGGTAGAAAAGGATATAAGTCCATATCACCCACAGATCTTAAGTCAGGATTTCTCCCACTTGTTATTAACCCCCGTTCATTCAAATTCCTTCAGATTTAGGCCCTTCAGGCAAACAGGCAGTGTTTTCAGCGAGAAAATCCTGAATTTCAAAAGACCTCTAAGAATGCATTATATATCTTTTGGTGACTTCAATGTAATTTGATGATCATAGATGAAACTTCTCTATCTTTTGCACTTCATGTGGTAGAAAGAATATAAATCCATATCACCCACAGATCGTAAGTCATGATTTCTCATCCTTGTTTTTAACCATTTTGTCATTTTAATTCCTGCTGTATTAGGCCTTCAGGCCATAAGGTTTTTTTTCAGGTAGAAACTCCTGAATTCAAATAGACTCCAAAGAGTGCACTATATTCTTTCGGGAAGTCTCTGTACTTCGATGAACATAGATGAAATCTCTCTGTGTTTTATACTTCATGGAGTAGAACAGTATATAAGTCCATATCACCCACAGATCTTAAGTCATGATTTCTCCCACTTGCTATTAACCCTTTTTTCATTCAAATTTCTGCTAATTTAGACCTTTCAGGCCAACAGGCAGTGTTTTCAGGGAGAAACCTCCTGAATTCAATCAGACTCCAAAGGGTGCAGTATATACCTTTCTGTGACTTCTCTGTGACTTATCTATGATCATAGATAAAATCTATGTATTACACTTCAAGGGGTCGAAAAGTATATAAATCCATATACCCATATATCTTAAGTCATGATTTCTCCAACTTGTTATTAATCCTTTCTTCATTCAAATTCCTGCTCAATAAGGCATTTCAGGCCAACAGGCAGTGTTTTCAGTGAGATACCTTCTGAATTCAATCACACTCCAAATGTTGTAGTATATGTCTTTATGGAACTTCCCTGTACATTGGTGTTTACAGGTGAAATCTCTCTATGTTTTACACTTCAGGGAATAAAAATGATATAAGTCCATATAACCCACTAGTCGTTACTCATGATTTCTTGCACTTGTTGTTAACCCTTTTTTCATTCAAATTCCTGCTGATTTAGGCCTTTCAGTTCAACAGGCAGTGTATTTTCATTGAGAAACCATCTGAATTCAAACACATTCCAAAGGGTGGATAATATATCTTTATGGAACTTCCCACTAAGTTGATCTATGTTTCACACTTCATGGGCTAGAAAAGCATAATCCACATCTCCCACAGATCTTAGTCATGATTTCTCGAATTATTATTAACCCCTTTTTCATTCAAATTCCCGCTGATTTAGGCCTTTCAGGAATAAGGAAGTGTTTTCACGGAGGAAGCCCCTGAATTCATACAGACACCTAAGATTGCAATATATACATTTATGTGACTTCTCTGTACTTTGATGATCATAGATGAAATCTCTCTATGTTTAACCCTACATGGGGTAGAAAATGATATGTCCATAACACTTCTGATTTGAAGTCATGATTTCGCGCACTTGTTATAACCCTTTTTCATTCAAATTCCTGCTGATTTAGACCTTTCAGGCCAACAGGCAGTGTTTTCAGCGAGAAACCTCCTGAATTCAATGAGACTCCAAAGGGTGCAGTATATATTATTCAGTGACATCTCTTTACTTTGATGATTACAGGTGAAATCTCTCTATGTTTTAGACTACAGATGGTAGTAAAGGATATAATTCCACATCACCCACAGATCTTAAGTCATGGTTTCTCCTAATTGATGTTAACATTTTTTTCATTCAAATAACTGCTGCTTAATGCCTTTCAGGCAAACAGGCAGAGTTTTCAGCTAGAAACCTCCTGAATTCAATAGGACACCAAAGGGTGCAATATATATCTTTCTGTGACTTTTCTGGTTTTTGAGATCATAGATGAAATCTCTCTATGTTTTACACTTCATGGGGTAACAAAGGAAATAATTCCATATCACCCACAGATCTTAAGCCATGATTTCTCCCACTTATTTATAACCCTATTTTCATTGAAATTCCTGCTGATTTTGGCCTATCAGGCAACTGGAAGTTTTTTAGGGAGAAACCTCATGAAATCAATTAGACATACAGGGTGCAGTATATATCTTTCAGTGACTTGTATTTACTTTGCTGATCATAGATGAAATCTCTCTATGTTACACTACCTGAGGTAGAAAAGTATATGTCCATATCACCCACAGTTCTTAAGTCATGATTTCTCCCTCTTGTTTTTAACCCTTTTTTCTTTCAAATTCCTGCTGATTTAGGCCTTTAAGGACAACAGCTGTGTTTTCAAGGAGAAACCTCCTGAATTCAATCAGTCTCCCAAAGGTGCAGTATATATCTTTCTGTGACTTCTCTGTACTCCGGTAATCATAGATGAAAAATATGTTATACTTCATGGGGGAGAAAAAGAAAATATCCATAATACCCACAGATCTTAAGTCATGATTTCCTCACTTGTTATTAACCCCTTTTTTCATTCAAATTCCTGTCAATTTAGTCCTTTCAGTACAACAGGCATTGTTTTCAGCAAGAAACATTCTGAATCAATCACACTCCAAAGGGTGCAATATATATCTTTATGGAACTTTACTGTATGTTGATGTTTATAGATGAAATTTCTCTATGTTTTACACTTCATAGAGAAGAAGAGCAATTAAGTCATATCACCCACAGATCTTAAGTAATGATTTCTCCCTCTTGTTATTAACAGATTTTTCATTCAAATTCCTGCTGATTTAGGCCTTTCAGTCCAACAGGCATTGTTTTCAGTGAGAAACCTCATGAATTCAATTAGACTCCAAAGGTTGCTGTATGTAGCTATCTCTGACGTCTCTGTACTTTGATGATCATAGATGAAAACTTTATGTTTCACTCTACATGTGATCGAAAAGGATATATGTCCATATCACCCACAGATCTTAAGTCATGATTTCTCGCACTTGTTATTAACCCTTTTTTCATTCAAATTCCTGCTCATTTAGGATTTTCAGGCCAACTGGCAATCTAGTCAGTGAGAAACCTCTTTAATTCAATCAGACTCCAAAGGGTGCAGTATATATCTGTCTATGACTTCTCTGTACTTTGATGATTATAGATGAAAACCCTTCAGGATTCACCCTTCATGGAGTAGAAAAGGATATAAGTCCATAATACCCACAGATATTAAATCCTGATTTCTCACACTTGTTATTAAAACTTTTTTTCACTCAAATTCCTGAGATTTAGGCCTTTCAGGCCAACAGGTAGTGTTTTCATTGAAAAACCAACTGAATTCAATCATACTCCAAAGGTGCAGTATATATCTTTCTTTGACTTCTCTGTTATTTGATGATCATAGATGAAATATATGTTTTACACTTCATGGGGTAGAAAAAGAAATAAGTCCATATTACCCACTGATCTTAAGTCATGAATTCTCAACTTGTTATTAACCCCTTTTTCATTCAAATTCCTGCTGATTTAGGCCTTTCAGACCAACAGGCAGTGTTTTCAGTGAGAAACCATCTGAATCCAATCACACTCCAAAGGGTGTAGTATATATCTATGTGGAAATTCCCTTTACGTGAAGTTTATAGATGAAATCTCTCTATGTTTTACGCTTCATTTAGTAGAAATGTATATAAGTCCATATCACCACAGTTCTTAAGTCATGATTCCTGCACTTGTTATTAACAGTTTTTTCATTCAAATTCCTATGGCTAAGAATTTGCCTACATCATAAGCCTAAATCATAAGTCTTTTCAGTCCAACTGGAATTGTTTTTAGGGAGAAACCTCCTGAATTAAGACTCCAAAGGGTGCAGTATATATCTTTGAGTGACCTCTCTTTACTTTGATGATCATAGATGAAATCTCTCCATGTATTACGCACATGTGGTAGAAAAGGATATAATTCCATATCACCCACCAATCTTAAGTCATGATTTCCCCCAGTTGTTATTAACCATTTTTTCATTCAAATTCATGTTGATTAAGGGCTTTCAGGTCAAAAGTCAGTGTTTTAAGAGAGAAAACTCCTGAATTCAATCAAACTCCAAAGAGTGTATTACATATCTTTCTGTGACTTATCTGTACTTTGATGATCATAGATGAAATCTCTCTATGTTTTACGCTTCATTGGGTAAAGTCTAGAGCTGGCCAGGTGAAGTATATGTCTTTCGGTGACTTCTCTTTCCTTTGATGATCAAAGTTGAAAACTCACTATTTTTTACACTACATGGGGTAGAAAAGGATATAAGTCCATATAACCCACAGATCTTAAGTCATGGTTTATTCCACTTGTTATTAACACTTTTTTCATTCAAATTCCAGCTGATTTAGGCCTTTAAAGCCACCAACAGTTTTCTCAGCAATAAACCTTCTGAATTCAATAGGACTCCAAAGTCTGCAGTGTATATCTTTCTGTGACTTGTGTGTACTTTGATGATCATACATGAAAACTCTCTATCTTTTATACTTCATGGAGTAGAAAAAGATATAAGTCCAAATCACCCACTTATTTTATGTCTTGATTTCTCCCACTTGTTAATAACCCTTTTTTCTTTCAAATTCCTGCTGATTTTGGCCTTTGAGGCAACTCAAGTGTTTTCAGGTAGAAATCTCCTGAAATCAATTAGACATACAGGGTGCAGTATATATCTTTGAGTGACTTGTCTTACTTTGATGATCAAAGATGAAATCCCTCTGTTTTACACTACATGGGGTAAAAAGGATATAAGTCCATATCACCCACAGATCTTAAGTCATGATTTATTTCACTTGTTTTTAACCCTTTTTTCATTAAAATTCCAGCTGATTTAGGCCATTCAAGCCACCAACAGTGTTTTCAGCAATTAACCTTCTGAATTCAATAGGACCTCAAAGTGTGCAGTATATATCTTTCTGTGACTTCTCTGTACTTTAATGATCATAGATGATAACTCTCCATGTTTCACCCTTCATGGAGTAGCAAAGGATATAAGTCCATAACACCTGCATATATTAAATCCTGACTTCTCCCACTTGTTATTAAACCTTTTTTCATTCAAATTCCTGAGATTTAGGCCTTTCAGACCAACAGGCAGTGTTTTCAGTGAGAAACCAACTGAATTCAATCATACTCCAAAGGGTGCAGTATATATCTTTCTTTGACTTCTCTGTTATATGATGATCATAGATGCAATATATGTTTTACACTTCATGGGGTAGAAAAAGAAGTAAGTTCATATTACCCACTGATCTTAAGTCATGAATTCTCAACTTGTTATTTCTGCTTTTCATTCAAATTCCTGCTGATTTAGGCCTTTCAGACCAACAGGCAGTGTTTCAGTGAGAAACCATCTGAATTCAATCACACTCCAAAGGGTGCAGTATATATCTATGTGGAAATACCCTTTACGTTGAAGTTTATAGATGCAATCTCTCTATGTTTTAGGCTTCATTTAGTAGAAAAGTATATAAGTCCATATCACCCACAGTTCTTAAGTCATGATTTCTGGCACTTGTTACTAACACTTTTTTCATTCAAATTCATGCTGATTTAGGCTTTTGTGGCCAACTAAAATCTTTTCAGGGAGAAACCTCCTGAATTCAATTAGACTCCAAAGGGTGCTGTATATATCTTTCAGTGACCACTCTTTACTTTGTTGATCATAGATGAAATCTCTCTATGTTTTACACTACATGTGGTACAAAAGGATATAAGTCCATATCACCCACATTTCCTAAGTCATGATTTCTCCCACTTGTTATTATAACTTTTTTCATTCAATATCCTGAGATAAGGGCCTTTCAGGGCAAAAGGCAGTGTTTTCAGCGATAAACCAATTGAAATCAATCATACTTCAAAGGGTGCAGCATCTATCTTTCTGTGACTTCTCTATTTTTGATGATCATAGATGAGATCTCTTTGTTTTACTTTTCATGGTGTATAAAATGATATAAGTCCATATCACCCACAGATCTTAAGTCATGATTTCACCCATTTGTTATTTACCCTTTTTTCATTCATATTCTTGCTGATATATGCCTTTCACTTCAACAGGCAATGTTTTAAGCGAGATACCTCTTGAATTCAATCAGACTCCGGTGGGTGCAATATATATCCTTCTGTGATTTCTCTGTACTTTGATGATCATAGATGAAATCTCTCTATGATTTACACTTCATGAGTAGAAAAGAATATAAGTCCATATCAACCACAGATCTTAACATGATTTCTCCCACTTGTTATTAAAACTTTTTTATTCTAATTCCTGCTGATTTAGTCCTTTAGGGCAAAGGCATTTTTTTTTGTGTGAGAAAACTCCAGAATTCAATGAGACTCCTGAAATTGCATTATATATCTTTCTGTTACTTCTCTGTACTTGATGATCATAGATGAAATCTCTCTATGTTTTACACATCATGGGGTAGAATGGGATATAAGTCCACATCACCCACACATCTTAAGTCATGATTTCTCCCACTTTATTTTAACCCTTTTTTTCAATCAAATTACTGCTTCTTTAGGCTGTTCAGGCCACCTGGCAATGTTTTCATGGAGAAATCTCCTTAATTCATTTAGACTTTATTCATTCAATTCCAGCTGATTTAGACCTTCATGCCAACAACAGTGTTTTCAGCACGATACCCACGGAATTCAATCAGACTCCAAAGGGTGCAGTATATGTCTTTCTGTGACTTCTCTGTACTTTGATGGTCATAGATGAAAAGTCTCTATGTTTCACCCATCATGGAGTAGAAAAGGATATAAGACCATAACACTCGTAGATATTAATTCCCAATTTTTCCCACTTGATATTAATCCTTTTTTCATTCAAATTCCTGCTGATTTAAGCCTTTCAGGCCAACAGCCAGAGTTTTTAGCGAGAAACCTGAATTCAATCAGACTCGAAAGGGTGCACTATATATCTCTCTGTGACTTCTCTGTACTTTGATGATCATAGATGAAATATATGTTTTACTTTATGGGGTAGAAAAAGAAATAAGTCCATATTACCCACAGATCTTAAGTCATGATTTCTCGCACTTGTTATTAACACCTTTTTCATTCAAATTCATGCTGATTTAGGCCTTTCACTCCAACAGGCTTGTTTTCAGTGAGAAACCTCCTGAATACAATCAGACACCAATTGGTGCAGTATATATCTTTCTGTGACTTCTCTGTACTTTGATGATCATAGATGAAATCTCTCTATGTTTAACACTTATTGGCATATAAAAGGATATTATTCCATATGACCCACAGAGATTAAGTCATGAATTCTCCCACTTGCTTTTTAAACTTTATTCATTAAAGTTCCTGCTGATTTAGGCCTTTCTGTTATAAGGCAGTGTTTTCAGGGAGGAAACTCCTGAATTCAATCAGACTCCTAAGATTGCATTATGTATCTTTCTGTGACTTCTCTGTACTTTGATGATCAGAGATGATATCTCTCTATGCTTAACAATCTTGAGTATAAAAGGATATAAGTCCATATCACCCACAGATCTTAAGTCATGATTTCTCCCACTCATTATTCAACCTTTTTTCAATCAAATTCCTGCTGATTTAGGCCTTTCATGAGAACAGGCAGTGTTTTCAGCGAGACAACTCCTGAATTCAATCACACTCCAAAGGGTGCATTATATATCTTTCTATGTCTTCTCTGTACTTTTGTGATCCAAGATGATATCTATGTTTTACACTTCATGGGATAGAAAAGAATGTAGATCCATATCACCCATGGATCCTAAGTCATGATTTCTCCCATTGTTATTAACCCATTTCTCATTCAATCTCCTGATGATTTAGGCCTTTCAGGCCAAAAGGCAGTGTTTTTATTTTTTTTTTTTGAGAAAACTCCTGAATTCATTGAGACTACTAAGATTGCATTATATACTTTCTGTTACTTCTCTGTACTTGATGATCATAGATGAAATCTCTCTATGTTTTACACATCATGGGGTAGAACAGAATATAAGTCCACATCACCCACACATCTTAAGTCATGATTTCTCCCAATTTTTATAACCCTTTTTTCAATCAAAACCCTGCTGATTTACGCTGTTTTGGCCACTAGCAGTGTTTTCAGGGAGAAACCTTCTGAATTCAATTAGACTCAAAAGGGTGCTGCTGTATATATCTTTCATTGACCTCTCATTACTTTGTTCATCATATATGAAATCTCTCTATGTTTTACACTACATGTGGTAGAAAAGGATATAAGTCCACACCACCCTTAGATCTTAAGTCATGATTTCTCCCACTTGTTATTAACCCCTTTTTCATTCATATTCCTGCTGATTTATGCCTTTCAGGACAACAGGCAATGTTTTCAGCAAGTAACCTCTTGAAATCAATCACTTAAGAGGGTGCAGTATATATCTTTCTTTGACTTCTCTGTACTTTGATTATCATAGATCAAATCTTTCTACAATTTACACTTCATGGAGTAGAAAAGGATATAATCCATATCACAAACAGATCTTAAATCATGATTTCTCCCAATTGTTATTAAACGTTTTTATTTAAATTTCTGCTGATTTAGGAATTTCAAGCAAACAGGCAGTGTTTTCAGCAAGAAAACTCCTGAATTAATGAGACTCTTAAATTGCATTACATATCTTTTTGTTACTTCTCTGTACTTGATCATTAAAGATGATATCTCTCTATGTTTTACATATCATGGGGTAGAATAGGATATAAGTCCACATCATCCACACTTTAAGCTATGATTTCTTCCACTTTTTCTTAACCTTTTTTTCATTCAAATTCCTGCTGATTTAGGCCTTTCAGGCAACGGGCAGTGTTTAGTGCGAGAAACCTCTTGAATTTAATCAGACTCCGAAGGGTGCAGTATATATCTTTGTGTGATTTCTCGGTATTGGATGATTAAACATGAAATCTCACTATTATTACACTTCATGTGGTAGAAAATGATATAAGTCCATTTCACCCACAGATGTTAAGTCATGATTTATCCCACTTGTTATTAACCCTTTTTGCATTCAAATTCCTGGTGATTTAGGTCTTTCAAGCCAACAACAACATCTTTTCTGCAATAAACCTCCTGAATTCAATAGGACTCCAAAGGGTGCAGTACATATTTTTGTGACTTCTCTGTACTTTGATGATCATAGATGAAATCTCTCTATGTTTCACCCTTCAAGGAGTAGAAAAGAATCAATTTCCATAAGCCCCACAGATATTAAATCCTGATATCTCCCACTTGTTATTAACACTTTTTTCGTTCAAATTCCTGCTGATTTTGGCCTTTCAGGACAACAGGAAGATTTTTCAGCGAGAAACCTTCTGAATTCAATCAGACTCCAAAAGGTGCAGTAAATATCTTTCTGTTACTTGTCTGTACTTTGATGATCATAGATGAAATATGTTTTACACTGCATGGGGTAGAAAAATAAATAAGTCCATATTACACACAGATATTAAGTCATGTTTTCTCAACTTGTTATTAACACCTTTTTCATTCAAATACCTGCTGATTTAGGCTTCTCAGGCCTAACAAAGTGTTTTCATGGAGAAATCTCCTGAATTCAATTAGACTCCAGAGAGTGCACTATGTATCTTTCAGTGACAACACTTTACTTTGTTAATCTTAGATGAAATCTCTCTATGTTTTACACTAGATATGGTAGAAAAGGATATCACCCACAGATCTTTAGTTATGATTTCTCCCATTTGTTATTAACCCTTTTTTCATTTAAATTCCTGCTAATTAAGGACTTTCAGGCCAACAGGCAGTGTTTTCAGCGAGAAAACATCCTGATTTCAATCAGACTCTGAAGGGTGTAGTATATAACTGAGTTCTCTATATTTGATGATCATAGATGAAACCTCTCTATGTTTACCTTTCATGGGGTACAAAATTATATAAGTCCATACACACACAGATCTTAAATCATGATTTCTCCCTCTTGTTCAAACACTTTTTTCATTCAAATTCCTGCTATATAGGCCTTTCAGGTCAACAGGCAGTGTTTTCAGGGAGAAACATCCTGATATCAATCAGACTACAAAGGGTGCAGTATATATATATCTGTGACTTCTCTGTACTTTGATGATCATAGATGAAATCCCTCTGTATTACACTTCATGGGGTAGAAAAGGATATAAGTCCAATTCACCCATAAATATTAAGTCATGATTTCTCCCACTTGTTATTAACCATTCTTCATTCAAATCCCTTGTAATTTAGGCCTTTCATGAAAACAGGCAGTGTTTTCAGCGAGACAACTCTGTGTTCCTTCAGACTTCTAACAATGCATTATATATCTTTTGGTGACTTCACTGTATTTTGATTATTATAGATGAAATCTCTGTATTTTTTACTATTCATGGGGTAGAAAAGGATATAAGTCCATATCACCACAGATCTTAAGTCTTGATTTTTTCCACATGTTATTAACCCTTTTGCCATTCAAATTCATGCTGATTTATGCCTTTCAGTCCAACGGCATTATTTTCAGGTAGAAACATCCTGAAATCATTCATACTCCAAATGGTGCAGTATATTTCTGTGACTTCTCTGTATTTGATGATCATAGATGAAATTTCTGTATGTTTTAGCTTCATGGGATAGAAAATTATATAAGTCCATTCACACACAGATCTTAAATCATGATTTCTCCCAATTGTTATTAAAAATTTTTTATTCAAATTCCTGCTGATTTAGGCATTTCAGGCCAACAGGTATTGTTTTCCGCGAGAAACCTCCTGAATTCATTCATAATCCAAAGGGTGAGGTATATTTCTTTCGGTAACTTCTCTGTACTTTGATGACCATAGATGAAATATATGTTTTACACTCATGGGGTGGAAAAAGAATCAAGTCCATATCACCCACAGATCTTAAGTCATGATTTCTAGACTTGCTATTAACCCCTTTTTCATTCATATTCCTGCAGATTTTGGCCTTTCATGCCAACAGGCAGTGTTTTTAGCGAGAAACCTTCTTAAATCAATCACACTCCAAAGGGTGCAATATATATATATATATATATATATATATGGAACTTCCCTGTACGTTGAAGTTTATAGATGAAAGCTCTCTATGTTTTACGCTTCATGGAGTAGAAAAGTACATAATTCCATATCATCCACAGATCCTAAGTTATGTATTCTGGCACTTGTTACTAACTCTTTTTTCAATCAAAAACTTGCTGACTAGGCTTTTCAGGCCAACTAAAGTGTTTTCAGGGAAAAACCTCCTGTATTCAATTAGACTCCAAAGGGTGCAGTATATATCTTTCAGTGACTTCTCTTTACTTTGTTGATGATAGATGAAAACTCTCTATGTTTTCCACTATATGTGGTAGAAAAGTATATAAGTCCATATCAGCCACAGATTTTAAGTCATGATTTCTCCCACTTGTTATACCATTTTTTCATTCAAATTCCTGCTAATTAAGGGCTTTCAGGCCAAGAGGCAGTATTTTCAATGAGAAACCTGCTGAATTAAATCAGACTCCAAATGGTGCAGAATACATCTTGCTGTGACTACTCTGTAATTTGATGATCATAGATGAAATCTCTCCATGTTTTATAATTCATGGGGTATATAATGATACATGTCCTTTACACTCAAAGATATTAGTCAAGATTTCTCCCACTTGTTATAAACCCTTTTTTCATCCATATACCTGCTGATTTACGCATATCAGGAAAACAGCCAATGTTTTCAGCGAGAAACCTCTTGAAATTAATCACTAAAAAGGGTGCAGTATATATCTTTCTGTGACTTCTCTGTACTTTGATGAGCACACATGAAATCTCTCTTTATCTTACACTTCATAGAAGAAAAGGATATAAGTCCATATCACCCACAGATCTTATGTTATGAGTTTTCCCACTTGTTTTTAACCCTTTTTTCATTCAAATGCCTGCTAATTAATGGCTTTCAGGCCTAACAGGCAGTGTTTTTTGTGAGAAAACTCCTGAATTCAATTAGACTCCTAAAATTTTATTATACATCTTTCTGTTAATTCTCTGTACTTGATGATCATAAATGAAATCTCTATGTTTTACAGATCATGAGGTGAATAGGATATAAGTCCACATCACCCACATATCTTAAGTCATGATTTCTCCCACTATTTTTTAACTCTTTTTTCATTCAAGTTACTGCTGATTTAGGCTGTTCAGGCCACCCTGCAGTGTTCTCAAGGAGAAATCTCCTTAATTCAATTAGATTTAAAAGGGTGCAGTATATATCTTTTAGTGAATTCTCTTTATTTGATGATCATAGATGAAAAGTTTCATGTTTTACACTACATGTGGTAGAAAAGGATATAAGTCCATATAACCCACAGATCTTAAGTTGTGATTTCTCCCACTTGTTATTAACCCTTTTTTCATTCAAATTCCTGCTGATTTAGGCCTTGCACGCAAACAGCCAGTGTTTTCAGCGAAAACCTTCTGAATTCAATCAGAGGCCTAATGGTGCAGTATATATCTTTATGGAACTTCCCTCTAAGTTGATGTGTATAGATGAAATCTATCTATGTTTTATACTTCATGGGGTACAAAACGATATAAGTCCATATTACCCACAGATATTAAGTCATGAATTCTCAACTTGTTATTAACCTCTTTTTCATTCAAATTCCTGCTGATTTAGGATTTTCAGGCCAACTGGCAGTCTTCTCATGAGAAACCTCCTTAATTAAATCAGACTCCGAAGGGTGCAGTATATATATCTTTCTGTGACTTCTCTGTACTTTGATGATCATAGATGAAAACTCTCTATGTTTCACCCTTTACGGAGTAGAAAAGGATATAATTCCATAACACCTGCAGATATTAATTGCGATTTCTCTCACTTGTTATTAATAATTTTTTCATTCAAATTCCTGCTGATTTAGGCCTTTCAGGACAACAGGAAGATTTTTCAGTGAGAAACCTCCTGAATTCAATCACCCTCCAAAGAATGCAACATATATCTTTATGGAACTTTCCTGTATATTGATGTATATAGGTGAAATCTCTCTATGTTTTACACTTTATGGGGTAGCAAATGATATAATTCCATATCACCCACAGATTTTAAGTCATAATTTCTCCCAATTGTTATTAACCATTTTTCATTCAAATTCCTGCTAATTAAGGGCTTTCAGGCCAAGAGAAAATGTTTTAAGCAAGAAACCTGCTGAATTATATCAGACTCTTAAGGGTCCAGTATATATCTATCTGTGACTTCTCTGTATTTGATTATCATAGATGAAATCTCTCTATGTTTTACACTTCATGGGGTATAAAATGATACAAGTCCATTACACTCAAAGATCTAAAGTGATGATTTCTCCGCCTTGTTATTTACCCTTTTTTCATTCATATTCCTGCTGATTTATGCCTTTCAGGCCAACAGGCAATGTTTTCAGTGAGAAACCTCTTGAGTTCAATCAGACTTTCATGATAATAGATGAGATCTCTCTATGATTTACACTTCATGGAGTAGAAAAGGATATATGTCCCTATCAACCACAGATCTTAAATCATGATTTCTCCCACTTGTTATTAAACATTTTTATTCAAATTCCTGTTGATTTAGGGCTTTCAGGGCAACAGGCTGTTTTTTGGTGAGAAAACTCCTGAATTCAATGAGGCTCCTAAGATTGCATTGTATATCTTTCTTTTACTTCTCTGTACTTGACTATCATAGATGAAATCTGTCTATGTTTTACACATCATGGGGTAGAATAGCATATAAGTTCATATCCCCCACAGATTTAAGACATGTATTCTGGCACTTGTTATTATCCCTTTTTTCATTCAAATTCCTGCTGATTTAGGACTTTCAGTCCCACAGGCTATGTAGTCATGGAGTAACCTCCAGAATTCAATCAACCTCCAAATTGTTCAGTATATATCTTTCTGTGACTTCTTGTACTTTTATGATCAGAGATGAATCTCTCTAAGATTTACACTTCATGGGGTAGGAAATGCTAAAAGTCCATATCAGCCACAGGTCTTAAGTCATGGTTTCGCCCACTTGTTATTAATGATTTTTTTAATTCAAATTCCTGCTGATTTAGGCTTTTCAGGCTAACTGGCAGTGTTTTCATTGAGAAGCCTTCTGAATTCAATCACACTCCAAAGGTTGCAGTATATATTTTTATGGAACTTCCATGTGTGTTGAAGTTTATAGATGAAATCTCTCTCTGTTTTACACTTCATAGGGTAGGAAATGATATAAGTCCATATCACCCACAGATCTTAAGTCATGATTCCTCCCACTTGTTATTATCTCTTTTTTATTTAATTTCCTGATGATTTAGGCTTTTCAGGCTACTGGAAGTGTTTTCAAGGAGAAACATCCTGCAATCAGATATATGGTGTGCATTATATATCTTCAGTGACTTCTCTTTACTTTGATGATCATAGATGAAATATCTCTATGTTTTAGAATACAATGCTTAGAAAAGTATATGTCCATATCACCCACAGATCTTAAGTCATGATTTCTCCCACATTTATTAACCCTTTTTTTCATTAAACTTACTGCTACGTTAGGTGGTTCAGGCAACTGGAAGTGTTTTCAGGGAAAACCTCCTGAATTCAATTAGATTCCCAAGGGTACAGAATTTATCTTTGTGTGACTTCTCTTTACTTTGATGACCATAGATGAAATCTCCCTATGTTTTACAAAACATGTAGTAGAAAAGTATATAAGTCCATATCACCCAGATCTTAAGTCATGATTTCTCCCAGTGTTTTTAACCCTTTTTTTACTCAAATTCCTGCTGATTTAGGCCTTTCAGTCCAACAGGCATTGTTTTCAGTGAGAATCCTCCTGAATTTATTCAGACTCCAAAGGATGCTGTATATAACTTTCGGTGACATCTCTGTACTTTGATCATCATACATGAAATCTCTCTATGTTTAACATTCATGGGTAGAAAAGGATATAAGTCCATATCACTCACAGATATTAAGTCATGATTTCTCCTACTTGTTATTAACACTTTTTTCATTCAAATTCCTACTGATTTAGGCATTTCAGGGAAACAGGCAATGTTTTCAGTGTGAAACCTACTGATTTCAATCAGACACCAAAGGGTGCGTATATATCTTTCTGTGACTCTCAGTACTTTGGTGAATATAGATGAAATCTATATTTTATCTTCATGGGTTAGAAAATGATGTAAGTCCATATCACCCACAGATCTTAAGTCATGATTTCTCCTTCTTGTTATTAACCCTTTTTTCAGTATAATTCCTGCTCCTTTATGCCTTTCTGGCCATAAGGAAGTGTTTTCAGGGAGAAATATTCAGTATTCAATCAGAATCCTAAGATTCAATTATATATATTTCTGTGACTTCTCTGTACTTTGATGATCATAGATGAAATATATGTTTTACACTTCATGGGGTGCAAAAAGAAATATGTCTATATCACCCACAGATCTTAAGTCACGATTTCTCCATTTGTTATTAACCCCATTTTCATTCAAACTCCAGCTGATTTAGGCCTTTCAGACCAACAGGCCTTATTTTCAGGGAGAAACATCCTGATTCAATCACATTCCAAAGGATGCAGTATATATCTATATGGAACTTCCCTGTACGTTGAAGTTTATAGAAAATCTCCCTATGTCTTACGCTTCATGGTGTAGAAAAGTATATAAGCTTATATCACAGACAGATCTTAAGTCATGATTTCTGGCACATTCAAATTACTTCTGATTTAGGCTTTTCAGGCCAACTAAAGTGTTTTCATGGAGAAACTTCCTGAATTCAATTAGACTCCAAAGGGGGCAGTATATATCTTTCTCTGACTCTCTGTATTTGATGATCATAGATGAAAAATATCTATGTTTTACACTTCATGGGGTATAAAATGATACAAGTCCATTACACTCAAAGATCTTAAGTCATGATTTCTCCACCTTGTTATTACCCTTTTTTTCATTTATATTCCTGATGATTTATGCCTTTCAGACCAACAGGCAATGTTTTCAGGGAGAAACCTCTTGAATTCAATCAGACTAAAAAGGGTGCAGTATGTATCTTTCTGTGACTTCTCTGTAGTTTGATGATCAAAGATGAAATCTCTCTTTATTTTACGCTTCACGGAATAGAAAAGGATTTAATTCCATACCACCCATAGATCTTAGGTCATGAGTTCTCCCACTTGTTATTAACCATTTTTTCATTCAGATTCCTGCTGATTTTGGCCTTTCAGGCCAACAGGCAGTGTTTTCAGGGAGAAAACTCCTGAATTAAATTGCACTCAAAAGGTTGCAGTATATATTTTTCCTTGACTCCTCTGTACTTTATGATCATAGATGAAACCTCTCTATGTTTTAGACTTCATGGGGTAGAAAGTATATAAGTCCATATCACCCAAATATTTTATGTCTTGATTTCTCCCATTTGTTATTAAAAATCTATTCAAATTAAAAATTATTCAAATTAAAATTATTCAAATTAAAATTATTCAAATTAAAAAATCATTCAAATTCCTGCTGATTTAGGCAGTTCAGGGCACCTGGTAGTGTTTTCACGAAGAAACATCCTGAATTCAATTAGGCCCAACAGGGTGCAGTATATATCTTTCAGTGAATTCTCTTTATTTTGATGATCATACATGAAATCTTTCACGATATATACTACATGTGGTAGAAAAGTTCATATCACCCATAGATCTTAAGCCATGATTTCTCCCACTTGTTATTAACACTTTTTTCATTGAAATTCTGCTGATTTTGGCCTTTCAGGCACACAGGCACTGTTTTCAGCAAGAAAACTTCTGAATTCAATCAGAGTCCAAAGGGTGAACTATATATCTTTCTGTGACTTCTCTGCTCTTTGATGATCATAGATGAAATCTATGTTTTACAATTCATGGGGTAGAAAAGGATATTAGTCCATATCACACACAGATCTTAAGTCATGATTTCTCCCACTTTTTATTAACCCTGTTTTCATTCAAATTCTTGCTGATTTAGGCCTTTCAGGCTAACAGGCAGTGTTTTCAGCCAGAAACCTTCTGTATTCAATCACAATCCAAAGGATGCGGTCTATATCTTTGTGGAAATTCCCTGTACGATGAATTTTGTAGATGAAATCTCTCTATGTTTTATACTTCATAGAGGAGAAAATAAATAAGTCCATCTCACCCACAGATCTTAAGTCATGATTTCTCCCACTTGTAAATAACTCTTTTTTCATTCAAATTCCTGCTGATTTAGGCCTCTCAGTCCAAAAGGCAGTGCTTTCAGGGAGAACCTCCTGAATTAAATCAGTCTCCAAATGTCCAGTATGTATCTTTCTGTGACTTACTGTACTTTGATTATCAGAGATGAAATCTCTCTATATTTTACAATTCATGGGGTACAAAAGGATATAAGTCCATTTCACCCACAGATCTGAAATCATGGTTTCACCCACTTGTTATTAACCCTCTTTTCATTCAAATTCCTGCTGATTTATTTAGGCCTTTCAGTCCAAAAGGCACTATTTAGAGCGAGAAACCTCCTGAATTCAATTAGACAAAAAGGGTTCAGTAATGATCTTTCAGAACTTCTCTTTACTTTGATGATCGTAGATGAAATCTCTCTATGTTTTACACTACATGTGGTAGAAAAGGATATATATATGTCCATATCAACCACAGATCTTAAGTCATGATTTCTCCCAATTTTTATTAACCCTTTTTTCATTCAAATTCCTGCTGATTTAGGATTTTCAGGCCAACTGGCAGTCTTATCATTGAGAAACCTCCTTAATTCAAACATACTCCAAAGGTTAAAGTATAAATCTTTCTGTGAATTCTCTGTACTTTGATGATCATAGGTAAAATCTCTCTATGTTTTACACTTCTGGAGTAGAGAATAATATAAGTCCATATCACACACATATCTTAATCATGATTTCTCCCACTTGTTATTAGCCCTTTTTTCATTCATATTCCCGCTAATTAAGGGATTTCAGGCTAACAGGCACTGTTTTCAGGAAGAACCTCCTGAATTCAATAAACTCCAAAAAGTGCACTATGTATCTTTCTGTGATTTCTCTGTAATTTGGTCATCATAGATGAAATATATGTTTTACTTCATTGGGTAGAAAAGGAAATAAGTCCATATTACCCACAGATCTTAAGTCATGATTTCTCCACTTGTTATTAACTACTTTTTCATTCAAATAACTGCAGATTTAGTCCTTTCAGGCCAACAGGCAGTGTTTATAGCGAGAAACCTTCTGAAATCAATCACACTCCAAAGGGTGCAGTATATATCTTTATGGAACTTCCCTGTATATTGATGTTTATAGACGAAATCTCTCTATGTTTTCCTCTTCATTGGTTAGAAAAGGATAAGTCCATATCACCCACATATCTTATGTCATAATTTCTTCCACTTGTTATTAACCCTTTAACATTCAAATTCCTGATGATTTAGTCATTTTTTTCAGTAAGGCAGTGTTCTCAGGAAGAAAGTTCCTGAATTCAATCAGACTCCTAAGATTGCATTCTATATCTCTCTGTTACTTCTCTGTATTTTGAGGATCATAAATGAAATCTCTCTATTTTTTATACGTCATGGGATAGAAAAGGATATGTCCATATCACCCACAGATCTTAAGTCATGATTTCTCCCAGTTCTTATTAACCCTTTTTTTCATTTAAATTCCAGCTGATTTAGGCCTTTCATGTCTACAACAGAGTTTTTAGCAAGAAACCTCCTGAATTCAATCAGACTCCAAAGGGTGCAGTATATGTCTTTCTGTGACTTCTCTGTACTTTGATGATCTTGATGAACACTCTCTATGTTTCAACCTTCATGGAGTAGAAAAGTATATATGTTCATATCACTCACAGATCTTAAGTCATGATTTCTTTCACTTGTTATTAACCCTTTTTTTCATTAATATTTCTTCTGATTTATGCCTTTCAGTCCAACAGGCAATGTTTTAAGCGAGATATCTCTTGAATTCAATCAGACTAAGAATGGTGCAGTATATATCTTTCTGTGACTTCTCTGTACTTTGACCATCATAGATGAAATCTCTATGATTTACACTTCATGGAGTAGAAAAGGATATAAGTCCATATCACATAGAGGTCTTAAGTCATGATTTCTCCTGCTTGGTATTAAAACTTTTTTATTGTAATTCCTGCTGATTTAGTCCTTCAGGTCAACAGGCAGTTTTTTTTTGTGAGAAAATTCCTGAATTCAATGAGACTCCGAAAACTACATTATATATCTTTCTGTTACTTCTCTGTACTTGATGATCATTGATGAAATCTCTCTATGTCTTCCATATCATGGGGTAGAATAGCATATATGTCCACATCACCCACAGATCGTAAGTCATGATTACTGCACTTGTTATTAACGATTTTTTCATTCAATTTCCTGCTGATTTAGGACTTTCAGGCCAACTGGCAGTCCTTTCAGTGAGAAACCTCTTTAATTCTATCAGACTCTAAAGGTTGCAGTATATATCTTTCTGTGACTTCTCTGTACTTTGATGATCATAGATGAAATCTCTCTATGTTTCACCCTTCATGGAGTAGAAAAGGATATAAGTCCATAACACCCACAGATATTTTGTCCTGATTTCTCCCTCTTGTTATTAACCCTTTTGTCATTCAAATTCCTGCTGATTAATGTCTTCAGGTCATAAGGTTTGTTTTCAGGTAGAAACTCCTGAATTCAAGCAGACTCCAAAGGGGGCAGTATAAATCTTTTTGTGATTTTTCTGTACTTTGATGAACATAGATGAATACTCTCTATGTTTTGCACATCACTGTACATGATGATCATAGATGAAATCTATGTTTTACACTTCATGGGATAGAGAAGGATAAAGTCCATATCACCCACAAATCTTAAATCATAATTTCTTCCACTTGTTATTAACCCTTTTTTCATTCAAATTCCAGCTGATTTTGGCCTTTCACTCAAACAGGCAGTGTTTTCAGCAAGTAACCTTCTAAATCAAACACAGGCTTAACGGTGCATTATATATCTTTATGGAACTTCCCTGTACATTGATGTTTATAGATGAAATATCTGTATGTTTTACTTTTCATGTGGTAGAGAAGGATATAAGTCCATATCCCCCACAGATCTTAAGTCATGATATGTCCCACTTGTTATTAACCCTTTTTTTTCATTCAAATTCCTACTGATTTAGGCCTTTTTGAACACAATGCTTGTTTTCAGGGAGAAACTTCCTGAATTCAAACACACTCCTAAGAATGCATTATATATCTTTCTATTCTCTGTACTTGGATGATCATAGATGAAATCTCTCTATTTTTTTACACCTCATGGTGTAGAATAGCATATAAGTCCATATCATCTGCAGATATTAAGTCCTGATTTCGCACACTTGTTATTTACCCTTTTTCATTTAAATTCCTGATGATTTAGGCCTTTCAGGCCAACAGGCAATGTCTACAGCGAGAAAATTTCTGAATTCAATCATACTCCAAAGGGTGCAGTATATATCTTTCTGTCTCTTCTCTGTACTTTGATGATCATAGATGTAATATATGTTTTACACTTCATGGGATACAAAAGAAATAAGTCCGTATTACCCACAGATCTTAAGTCATGACTTCTCCATTTGTTACTATCCCCATTTTCATTCAAATTCCAGCTGATTTAGGGCTTTCAGGCCAACAGGCAGTGTTTTCAGCAAGAAACATTCTGAATTCAATCACACTCCAAAGGGTGCAGTGTATATCTATATGGATCTACCCTGTTCATTGAAGTTTATAGATGAAATCTCCCTATGTTTTACACTTCATGCAGTAGAAAAGTATAAAAGTTTATATCACCCACAGATCTTAAGTCATGATTTCTGGCACTTTTTATTAACCCTTTTTTCATTCAAATTTCTGCTGATATAGGCTTTTCAGGCCAACTGGTAGTGTTTTCAGCAAGAAAACTCCTGAGTTCAATAAGACTCCTATGTTTGCTTTGTATATCTTTTTGTAACTTCTCTGTACTTTGATGTTTATATATGAACTCTCTAAATATTACCCTTCATGGAGAAGAATAGGATATTAGTCCATATCACCTACAGCTTTAAGTCATGATTTCTAGCACTTGTTACTAACCATTGTTTAATTCAAATTCCGTCATGGGTAGGCTTTGAAGGTGAATTTCCATCATTTTCAGCCAGAATACTCCTGAATTGAAACAGACTACAAAGGTTTTTTTTATAGCTTGTTTACCATTTCTCTACTTAGAAGTATAGGGATGAAATTTCCCTATTTGTACACTTCATCAAATAGTATAGGATCTAAGTCCATCTCACCTCCATCTCTTAAGTCATGATTTCTCAGACTTGTTACTAACACTTTTTTCATTTAAATTCCTGCTGATTTAGGCCTTTCATGCCAACAGGCTGTGTTTTCAAGGAGAAACTCCTGAATTCAATCACACTCCAAAGGGTGCAGTATATATACTTCTGTGACTTCTCTGTACTTGATGATCATAGATGTAATCTCTCATGACTGTTTTACAATCATGCAGTGGAAAAGGATATAAGTCCATCTCACCCACAGCTCTTTAGTCATGAGTTCTCCCACTTGTTATTAACCCTTTTTTCATTCAAATTCCTGCTGATTTAGGCTTCCAGTCCAACAGGCTGTGTTTTCAAGGAGAACCTCCTGAATTCAATCACACTCCAAGGGGTGCAGTATATATACTTCTGTGACTTCTCTGTACTTGATGGTCATAGATGTAATCTCTCATGACTATTTACACTCATGGATTGGAAAAGTATATAAGTCCATCTCACCCACAGCTCTTTAGTCATGAGTTCTCCCACTTGTTATTAACCCTTTTTTCATTCAAATTCCTGGTGATTTAGGCTTCCAGTCCAACTGGCAGTGTTTTCAGGGAGAAACCACCTGAATTCAATCAGATTCCAAAGGGTTCAGTATAGATCTTTCTGTGACTTCTCTATACTTTGATAATCATAGATGAAATCTTTCTAAGTTTTACACTTCATGGAGTAGAAAAGCATATAAGTCCATATCACCCACAGCTCTTAAGTCATTATTTCTTGCATTTGTTCTTATCCTTTCTTTCACTGAAATTCCTGTGGATTTCAACTCCTATGGCCAATTGCCAGCGTTTTCAGCGAGAATGCTCCTGATTCCAAACAATTTCCAAAAGAGTAGCTTATAACTTACTTTAACTTCTCTGTACATTTGATGATTAGAGATGAAAACTCTCTATATTGTACACTTCTGGGGTATATGGATATAAGTCCATCACAACCCCAGGTCTTAAGACATGATTTAAAGCACTTGTTATTATCCCTTTTTCATTGCAATTCTTGCAAATTTCGGTCTTTCAGGCTAACTGTCATAGTTTTCATCAAGAATCTCCTGCATTCAGTACCAATCCAACGGGTGTAACTACTCTGTTTTTTGATGTTTATAGTTGAATTCTCTAAGTATTACCCTTCATGGAGTAGAATAGGATATATGTCTATATCAACTCCAGCTTTTAAATCATGATTTCTCGCAGCAGTTATTAACCATTGTTTCATTCAAACTCCTGCATGGGTTGGCCATGATGATGAACTTCCAGCATTTTCAGCCAGATTGCTCCTGAATTGAAACAGACTACAAAGGAGATTTTTATAGCTTACTTAACTTTTCTCTACTTAGATGTATAGGGATCAAATTTCCCTATGTTGTACACTTCATCGAATAGCATAGGATCTAAGTCCAACTCACCTCCCGCTCTTAAGTCATGATTTCTTACACTTGTTATTAACCCTCTTTTCACCCAAATTCCTGCTGATTTAGGCTTTTGAGGCCAACTGGCAGTGTGTTCAGAGAGAAACCTCCTGAATTCACTCAGAATGCAAAGGGTGCAGTATGTATCTTTCTGTGACTTCTCTGTTATTTGATTATCATAGATGAAATACATGTTTTACACTTCATGGAGTAGAAAAGGATATATGTACATATCATCCACAGCTCTTAAGTCATGATTTGTCCACTTGTTATTAACCCTTTTTTCATTCAAATTCACGCTGATTTAGGCCTTACAGGCCAATAGGCCGTTTTTTCAGCAAGAAATCTGAATTCAATCAGACTCCAAAGGGTGCAGTAAATATCTTTCTGTGACTTCTATGTACTTGGATGATCATAGATGAAATCTCTTTATGTTTTACACTTCATGGAGTTGAATATGATATATATCCATATACCCACAGCTCTTAAGTCATTATTTCTCCCACTTGTTATTAACCCTTTTTTCATTCAAATTGCTGCTGATTTAGGCCCTTCAGGCCACAGGCTGTGTTTTCAAGGATAACCTCCTGAATTCAATCACACACCAAAGGGTGCAGTATATATCTTTCTGGAACTTCCCTGTACTTTGATGTTTATGGATGAAATCTCTCTATGTTTTACACTTCATGGAGTGGAGTAGCATATAAGTCCATATCACCTGCAGCTTTCAATCAAGAGTTTCTGTCACTTGTTATTAACACTTGCGTCATTCAAATTCCTGCAGATTTCAGCTTTTATGGTAAATTGCCAGTGTTTTCAGCGTGAATACTGCTGATTCCAAAGAGATTCCAAAGGAGCAGTTTATAACTTACGGTAACTGCTCTGTACGTTTGATGATTAGAAATGAAATCTCTTTATATTGTTCACTTCATGGAGTAGAATTCAATATAAGTCCATCACAGTACCAGGTCTTAAGACATGATTTATAGCACTTGTTATTATCCCTTTTTGCATTGCAATTCCTGCGAATTTCAGTCTTTCAGGCCAACTGGAATTTTTTTTTCAGCAAAAACCTGAATTCAGTTTGAATCCAAAGGGTGCAGTGTATATCTTTCTGTAACTTCTCTGTACTTTGATGTTTATAGATGAACTCTCTAAATATTACCCTTCATGGACTAGAATAGGATATAAGTCCACATCACCTCCAGATTTTAAGGAGTGATTTCTAGCACTTGTTAGTAACCATTGTTTCATTCAAGTTCCTTCATGGGTCGGCTTTGAGGGTGAACTTCAAGCATTTTCATCAAGAATGCTCCTGAATTGAAACAGGCTACAAAGGAGCTTTTTATAGCTTACTTAACTTTTCTCTACTTAGATGTATAGGGATGAAATTTCCCTATGTTGTTCACTTCATTGAATAGAATAGGATCTAAGTACATCTCACCTCCAGCTCTTAAGTCATGATATCTCTCACCTGTTATTAACCCTTTTATCACTCAAATTCCTGCTGATTTAGGCTTTTGAGGCCAACTGGCAGTGTGTTCAGAGAGAAACCTCCTGAACACAATCAGACTGCAAATGTTGCAGTATATATCTTTCTGTGACTACTCTGTACTTTGATGGTCATAGATGAAATCACTTTATGTTTTATACTTCATGGAGTATAAAAGGATATAAGTCCATATCACCCACAGCTCTTAAGTCATGATTTTTCCCACTTGTTATTAACCCTTTTTTCATTCAAATTCCTGCTGATTTATGCCTTTCAGGCCAACAGGCTGTGTTTTCAGCGAGAAACCTCCTGAATTCAATCAGAATCCAAAGGGTGCAGTATATATGTTTCTGTAATTTACCTGTACTTTTATGTTTATGGATGAAATCTCTCTATGTTTTACACTTCATGGAGTAGAGTAGCATATAAGTCCATATCACCCCAGCTATTAAGTGAAGAATCTGTACTTGTTATTATCCTTTGCTTCTTTCAAATTCCTGAGGATTTCAGCTTTTGTGGCGAATTCCCTGCATTTTCAGCGTGAATACTCCTGATTCCAAACAGATTCCAAAGGAGCAGTTTATATCTTTCGTAACTGCTCTGTACATTTGATGATTAGAGATGAAATCACTCTATATTGTTCACTTCATGGACTAGAATTGGATATATGTCCATCACAGCCATATTTTAGACATGATTTACAGCACTTGTAATTATCCTTTTTTGCATTGCAATTCCTGCGAATTTTAGTCTTTCAGGCCAACTGGCATTTTTTTTCAGCGAAAACTGCCTGAATTCAGCTGACTCCAAAGGGTGCAGTGTATATCTTTCTGTAACCTCTGTACATTGATGTTTATAGATGAACTCTCCAAGTATTACCCTTCATGTAGTAGAATTGGATATAGGTCCATATCACCTCCAACTTTTAGTCATGATTACTAGCACTTGTTATTAACCATTGTTTCATTCAAATTAATGTTTGGGTCGGATTTGAGAGTGAACTTCCAGCATTTTCAGCCAGAGTGCTCCTCTATTGAAACAGACTACAAAGGAGCTTTTATATCCTACTTAAATCTCTCTACTTAGATCTATAGGGATGAAATTTCCCTATTTTGTACACTTCATCGAATAGCATAGGATCTAAAACTATCTCACCTCCAGCTTTAAGTCATGATTTCTGGCTTGTTATTAACCATTTTTTCATTCAAATTCCTGGTGATGTAGGCATTTCAGGACACTGGAGTGTTTTAAGGGAGAAACATTCAGAGATCAATCAGACTGCAAAGGTTGCAGTATATATCTTTCTGTGACTTTTCTGTACTTTGATGATCATAGAAATCTCTCTATGTTTTACACTTCATGGAGTAGAAATGGATATAATTCCATATCACCCATGGCTCTTAAGTCATGATTTCTAGCACTTGTAATTAACCCTTTTTTCATTCAAATTCATGCTGATTTAGGCCTTCAGGACAACTGGCAGTGTTGTCATTAGAAACCTCCTGAATTCAATCAGACTGCATTGGTTGCATATATATCTTTCTGTGACTTCTCTGTGCTTTGATGATCATAGATGAAATCACTCTATGTTTTACAATTCAGGATATAAGGATATAAAACCGTATCACCCACAGCTCTTAAATCATGATTTCTCAACTTGTTACTAATCCTTTTTTCAATCAAATTCCTACTGATTTAGGCCTTTCAGGCCAACGGGCAGTGTTTTCCATGTGAAACCTCCTGAATTCCATCACAGTCCAAAGGGTGCAGCATATATCTTTCTGTGATTTCTCTGTAGTTTGATGATCATAGATAAAATCTGTCTATGTTTTACACTTCATGGTGCTGAATAGCATATAGTCCATATCACCTCCAGCTATGAACTCAACATTTCTGGCACTTGTCTTAACCTTTGTTTCATTCAATTTCCCGCGGATTTTGGCTTCTAAGGCAAATTTCCAGCATTTTCAGAGAGAATGTTCCTGATTCCAAACAGATTCCAAAGGAGCAGTTTATATTTTACTGTAACGTCTCTGTACCCTGATGATAGGAAATAAATCTCTCTATGTTTTACACTTCATGGAGTAGAAAAGTATGTAAGTCCATGTAACCAACAGCTCTTAAATCATGATTTCTCACACTTGTTATTAACCCTTTTTTCATTCGAGTTCCTGCTGATTTAGGCCTTTCATACCAACAGGTAGTGTTTTCCTTGTGAAACCTCCTTTATTCAATCACACTCCAAAGGGTGCAGTATATATCTCTGGAACTTCCTGTAATTTGATGTTTATAGATGAAAACTGTCTATGTTTTACACTTCCTGGAGTGGAATAGCCTATAAGTCCCTATCACCTCCAGCTATGAACTCAAGAGTTCTGACACTTGTTCTTAACCCTTTTTTCATTCAAATTCCTGCTGATTTCAGCTTTTAAGTGAATTGCCAATATTTTCAGAGAGAATGCTCCTGATTCCAAACAGATTCCAAAGGAGCAGTTTATATCTTACTGCAACGTCTCTGTGCCCTGATGATAGGAAATAATTCTCTCTATGTTTTTCACTTCATGGAGTAGAAAAGTATGTAAGTCCATGTAACGAACAGCGCTCAGTCATGATTTCTCACACTTGTTATTAACCCTTTTTTCATTCAATTTCCTGCTGATTTAGGCCCTTCATACCAACAGGCAGTGTTTTTCGTGTAAAACCTCCTGGATTGAATTACACTAAAAGGGTGCATTATATATCTTTCTGGAACTTCCCTGTACTTGATGTTTATAGATGGAATCTGTCTATGTTTTACAAGTCATGGAGTAGAATAGCATATAAGTTCATATCACCTCCAGCTATTAAGTCAAGATTCTGGCACTTGTTCTTAAGCCTTTTTTCACTCAACTTCCTGTGGATTTCAGCTTTTAAGGCATATTGCCAGCGTTTTCAGTGAGAATGCTCCTGATTCCAAACAGATTCCAAAGGAGCAGTTTATATCTTATGGTAATTGTTCTGTACATTTGATGATTAGAGATGAAATCTACTCTTCATGGAGTAGAATTGGATATAAGTTTTTCACACCCCCAGGTTTTAAGACATGATTTCTAGCACTGTTATTATCCCTTTTTGCATTGCAATTCCTGTGAATTTCGGGCTTTCAGGCCAACTGGCATTTTTTTCAGTGAAAACTGCCTGATTCAGTCCAACTCCAAAGGGTGCAGTGTATATCTTTCTGTAACTTGTCTGTACTTTGATGTTTATAGATGAACTCTCTAAGTATTACCCTTCATGGAGTAAAATTGGATATAAGTCCATATCACCTTCAACTTTTAGTCATGATTTCTAGCACTTGTTATTAACCATTGTTTCATTCAAATTCCTGCATGGGTCGGATTTGAGAGTGAACTTCCAGCATTTTCAGCCAGAGTGCTCCTCTATTGAAACAGACTACAAAGGAGCTTTTCATAGCTTACTTAACTTTTCTCTACTTAGATGTATAGGGATGAAATTTCCCCATGTTGTACACATCATGTAATAACATATGGTCTAAGTCAATCTCACCTCCAGCTTTAAGTCATGATTTCTGGCTTGTTATTAACCATTTTTTCATTCAAATTCCTGGTGATGTAGGCATTTCAGGCCACTGGAGTGTTTTAAGGGAGAAACATTCAGAGATCAATCAGACTGCAAAGGTTGCAGTATATATCTTTCTGTGACTTTTCTGTACTTTGATGATCATAGAAATCTCTCTATGTTTTACACTTCATGGAGTAGAAATGGATATAATTCCATATCACCCATGGTTCTTAAGTCATGATTTCTCGCACTTGTTATTAACCCTTTTTTCATTCAAATTCATGCTGATTTAAGCCGCTCAGGGCAACTGGCAGTGTTTTCACTGAGAAACCTTCTGAATTAAATCAGACTCCAAAGGGTGCAGTATATATATTTCTGTGACTTCTCTGTACTTTTATGCTCATAGATGAAATCTCTCTATGTTTCATACTTTATTGAATAGAAAAGGATATAAGTCCATGTTACCCAGAGCTCTTAAGTTATGATTTCTCCCACTTGTTATTAACCCTTTTTTCATTCAAATTCATGCTGATTTAGGCCTTTCAGGCCAACTGGCTGTTTTCAGCCAGAAACCTCCTTTATTTAATCAGACTCCAAAAGGTGCAGTGTATATCTTTCTGTGACTTCTCTGTAGCTTGGTGATCATAGATGAAATCTCTCTATGTTTTACACTTCATGGAGTAGAAAAGGATATAATTGCATGTACCATGTAGCTCTTAAGTCATGATTTCTCCCTTTTGTTTTTTGCCCTTTTTTTCATTCAAATACTGCTGATTTAGTCCTTTCAGCCCAACAGGTTGTGTTTTCAGCAAGGAGCCTCCTGAATTCAATCACACTCCAAAGGGTGCAGTATATATCTTTCTGGATCTTCCCTGTACTTTGATGTTTATGGATGAAATTTCTCTAAGTGTTACACTTCATGGAGTAGATTAGCATATAAGTCCATATCACAGCTACTAAGTCAAGAATTCTGGCACTAGTTATACCTGCAGCTATTATGTCAAATAATCCGGCACTTGTTTTTAACCCTTGCTTAATTTTAATTCTTGCGAATTTTGGCTTTTATGGCAAATTGCCAGCGTTTTCAGCGTGAATGCTCCTGATTCCAAACATTCCAAAGGAGCAGTTTATATCTTACGGTAATATCTCTGTACATTTGATGATTACAGATGAACTCTCTCTATATTGTACATATTATGGAGTAGAATTGGATATAAGTCCATCACAGCCACAGGTCTTAAGACATAATTTATAACACTTGTTATTATCCCTTTTAGTAATGCATCTCCCACGAATTTCTTTCTTTCAGGCCAACTGACATTTTTTTCAGCGAAATCCTCCTGAATTCAGTTTGACTCCAAAGGGTGCAGTGTATATCTTTCTGTAACTTCTCTGTACTACGATGTTTATACATGTACTCTCTAAGTATTACCCTTCATGGAGTGGAATAGGATATAAGTCCATATCACCTCCTGCTTTTAAGTCATGATCTAGCACTTGTTTCTAACCATTTTTTCATTCAAATTCCTTCATGGGTCGACTTGACGGTGAACTTTCAGCATTTTCATCCAGAATGCTCCAAATTGAAGCAGACTACAAAGGATTTCTCACACTTGTTATTGCCCGTTTTTTTCATTCAAATTCCTGCATGTGTTGGCCTTTAGGGTGAACTTCCAGCCTTCAGCCAGAACGCTCCTGAACCCAAACAGACTCCAAAGCAAATGTTTATATTTTAGTTGAATTCTCTGTACTTTGATATTTAGAGATGATACCCCTCTATGTTGTACACTTCATGAAGTAGAATATAATACTAGTCCATCCTAAACCCAGGTGTTAAGTCAGAATTTTTAACACTTATTTTTAACCATTTTTTCATTCCAATACTGAGAATTGCAGCCTTTAAGGTGAATTGCCAGCATTGTAGGGACAACTCTCTTGAATCCAAAAAGACTCAAAATATGCTGTTATGTCTTATTAACGTTTCTGTAAATAGATGTTCACGGATGAAATTTCCCTAAGTTGTACACTTCATGGAGTAGAATAGGACAAAGGTCCATCTCACCTACAGGTCTTAAGTCATGATTTCTACCATTTGTTATTAACCCTTGTTTCATTGAAATTCCTGCGGATTTACTCTCTTAAGGCGAATGCCAGAGTTGTCAGCAAGACCGCTCCTGATTCCAAGCAGATTCCATAGGGGCAGTTTATATCTTACTGTAACTTCTCCATGCTTTGATGTTTAGAGTAAAATCTCTCTATGTTGTACACTTCATGGAGTAGAATATGATATAGTCATCTCACCTCCAGCTTCTAAGTCATACATCCTTGGACTCATATTAGCCATCGTTACATTAAATTCCTGTGGATTTTGACCTTTAAGGTGAATTGCCAGCGTTTTAGTGACAACATTCCCGAATCCAAAATGTCTAAAATGAACTGTTTATATCTTACTTAACTTTTCTGTACTTTGATGTTTATGGATGAAATTTCCCTATGTTGTACACTTCATGGAATAGAATAGGATATAAATCCATCTCGCCTCAAGCTTATATGTCATACATTCTAGCACTTGTTATTAGCCCTTGTTACATTCAAATTCCTGCGAATTTCGACCTTTAAGGCGAATTGCCAGCATTTTAGGGACAATTCTCCAGAATCCAAACAGACTCAAAAGGAGCTGTTTATATCTTACTTAACTTTTCTGTACTTAGATGTTTGGAAAAGAAATTTCCCTATGTTGTACACTTCATGGAATAGAATAGGATATAATTCCATCTCACTTCCAGCTTCAAAGTCATAAATAATACCACTTGTTATTAACCCTTGTTTCATTTAAAATCCTGTGGAAATCAGCCCTTAAGGCCAATAGCCAGAGTTTTCAGCGAGAATGCTTCTGATTCTAAACAGATTCCAAAGAAGCAGTTTGTATCTTACTGTAACTTCTCTGTATTTTGATGTTTAGTGATGAAATCTCTCTATGTTGTACACTTCATGGAGTACAATAAGATAAGTTCATCTCACCTCCAGCTTAAGTTGTGATTTTTAGCACTTGCTATTAACCCTTATTTCATTCAATTCCTGTGGATTTAGGTCTCTCTGGCCAACTAGCATTGTTTTCAAGAGAAAACTCCTGAATCCAATCCAAATCCAAAGGGTGCAGTTTATATCTTGGTGTAACTTCTCTGTACTTTGATTTTTAGTGATGAAATATCTCTATGTTGTACATTTCATGGAGTAGAATAGGATATAAGACATTCTCACCTCCAGCTCTTAAGATATCTAGCAGTTGTTATTAACCCATTTTTCATTCAAATTCCTGTGGATTTTAGCTTTTAAGGCAAATTGACAGAGTTTTCCGTGAGAATTCTCCAGATTCCAAACAGACTCAAAAGTAGCTATTTGTTTCTTACTTAACTTTTCTGTACTTAGATGTTTAGGGTTGAAAATTTCCTATGTTGTACACATCATGGAATAGAATAAAGTGTAAGTCCAACTCACCTCCAGCTTCTGTGATACATTCTAGCTCTTGTTATTATCCATTGTTTCATTCAAATTCCTGAGGATTTCAGCCCTTAAGGCGAACAACCAGTTTTGAGCGAGAATGCTCCTGATTCCATAAAGATTCCAAAGGAGCAGTTTATATCCTACGGTAACTTCTCTGTACATTTGATGATTAGAGATGAAATCTATGTTTTACACTTCATGAAGTACAATAGGACAAGTCTACCTCACCTCCAGCTTAAGTCATGATTGTAGCACTTGTTATTAACCCTTGATTCATTCAAATTCCTGCTGATTTAGGTCTCACCTCCAGCTCTTAAGTCGTGCTTTCGAGCACTTGTTATTAACGCCTTGTTTTGTTCAAATTCCTGCAGATGTCCTCCTTTCTGGCAAACAGCTAGCGTTTTCAGTGAAAACGATACTGATCCAAACAGACTAAAAGGAGCTGTTAATGTCTTTCATTAACTTCTCTGTACTTTGTTGTTCAAAGATGAAATCACTCTATTGTGTACATTTCATGGAGTAGACTAGTATAGCTATCCATCTCACCTCCAGCTCTAAAATCATGGTTTCTAGCACTTGTTATTAACCCTTATGGCATTCAAATTCCTGCAGATTTTGGTCTTTCAGGTGAACTGCCAGCTTTTATAGCCTGAACACTAAAGATCCAGACAGACTCCAACGGTACACTTTATATCTTCCGTAACTTCTCTCTACTTTTGCTTTTAGAGATCAAATCACTCTATGTTGTACACTTCATGGAGTAGAATAGGATAGCTGCCCATCTCACCTCCAGGTCTTAAGTCACCAATTTTAGCATTTCTTATTAACCATTGTTTCATTAATCTTCCTGTGGATTTCAGTTTCCATTGAAATAATGGCTTTTTTTAGCCGAACGCTCTTGAATCCAACAGATCCAAATTCGCAGATAATATCTTACTTAACTACCTGTACTTTGATGTTTAGAGATGAAATCATTCTATGTTGTACCCTCATGGACTAGAAAGGATACCAGTCAATCTTACCTCCAGCTCTTTAGTCATGATTTCGATCTCTAGTTATTAACCCTGTTTTCATTCAAATTCCTGCAGATATCAGCATTTCAGGAGTACAACAGCGTTTTCACAGAGAATGCTACTGAATCCAAACAGACTCCAAAGGAGCAGTTTATATCTTTCAGTAACTTCTCTATACTTTGATGTTGAGAGATCAAATCACTCTGTTTTACATTTCATGGGGTAGAATAGGATAGCTGTCCTTCTGACCTCCAGCTCTTAAGTCATGATTTTGAGCACTGTTATTAACCTTTATTTCATTCAAATTCCTGCGGATTTCATTCATTCACTGAAATCAAACAGATATCGAGGTAAAGTTAATATCTTTCAAAAACTTGTCTGTACTTTGATGTTTAAAGATGAGATCACTCTATGTTGTACACTTCATGGAGAAGAATAATATAGATATACATCTTACCTCCTGTTCTTAAGTCATGATTTGTAGCACTTGTTATTAACTCTTGATTCATTCAAATTCCTTTGGATTACTGTATTTTATGTGATATGCCAACTTTTTTAGCCTGAAAGCACTTGAATCCAGACAGATCTAAAGGGGCGGTATATATCTTACTTAACTTCTCTGCACTTTGATGTTTAGAGATGAAATCTCTCTATGTGGTATACTTCATTGGGTAGATTAGTATACCAGTCAATTTCACATCCAGCTCTTAAGTCATGATTTTGAACACCTGTTATTACCCCTTGTTTAGTTCAAATACCTGCAGATTTCAGCCTTTCAGGCTAAATGCCAGTGTATTCAGCATGAACACTACTGAATCCTAACAGACTCCAATGGAGCTGTTTATATCTTTCAGTAATTTCTCTGTACTTTGATGTTTAGAGATGAATTGTTGTACCCTTCAGGGAGTAGAATAGTATAGCTGTTCTTCTTATGGCCAGTCCTAAGTCAAAGTCATGATTTGTAGCCTTTATTATTAACCCATATTTCGTTCAAATTACTGTGGTTTTTATGCTTTCAGGTGAACAGCCAAGTTGTTCAGCAAGAACGTTACTGAATCCAAACAGACTCCAAAGGAGCAGTTTATATCTTTCAGGAACTTCTTTGTACTTTGATGTTTATTGATGACATCTCTCTATATTGTGCCATTTGTGGAATAGAATATGATAGCAGTCAATCTCACCTCCAGCTCTTAAGTCATGAATTCAAGCACTTGTTATTACACCTTTTTCTTTAAATTTTTTTTGCGGATTTAAGCCTTTCCGGTGTCATACCAGCCTTTTCAGCAAGAACTCTAGTGAATCCAAACCAACTCCAAAGGAGCAGATTTATTTTTCAGTAACTTCTCTGTACTTCTCAGTAACTTCTCTGATGTTTACAGATGAATTCACTGTTTTACACTTCATTGGGTAGAATGATATAGATTTCCATCTCACCTCCAGCTCTTAACTACTCATTTCTAGCACTTGTTAATAACCCTTAATCAATCTTGTTAATAACATTAATCAAATTCCTGTGGATTTCGGTCTTTCAGTTGAAATGCCAGCTTTTTAGCCTGAAATCTCTTGAATCCAGACAGACTCCAAAGGA
>PVHY01015080.1:0-19711 GCA_004024945.1 Uropsilus gracilis
TGACTTGGGTGGGGGGGGGTTGCCCACGGTATCCTTCTGTCTACTGAAGGGAGGTAGTGGGTTTAGTACAGACCTGATGACTGGAAAGGACTCTGCAAGTGCTAAGTCTCTTCTGCCCATGCCTTCCCCCTTTATAGGCTGAGTAAGGGGCACAGTGCATGTTCTCAGTGGTACGACTTACTGAAATGAGTGTGAGGAGGAGGAGGGGGCCAGGAAAGGAGGAGATGAAAATGGCCATAATAAAATCATGAGTGGAAGGAGGCCTCAGAAGCCACAGGTTTGGTTGTTCATCCTCCTGGCTGTTCCTCCTGCCTGTTCCTCCCTCTGAGGCTACACAGAAGAGACATCTGTTGAGAGTGTGACATGTGGTGGCTCTGGATCCCTAAGATTTCATGCAAGTTATATGCGTGCTGTCACCTGGTCCGGAGCCCAGGCCTTGACACTCAGCTCTGCCTCCAGGTAACTGTGTGACCTTGGGCAACTCACTTTCCTTGTCTAGTCCTTAGTCTCCTCCCCAGTAGAACAGAAATGATCTTGACTTTGCTAGACTGGAAATGGCATGACAACAGGAACCACAAGGGCATTCAGACTAACAGGCTCTAGGAGAGTTGCTGGGTTTTCATATCCATGTCATAGCTGCTGTCTCATTTCTGGAACAGTTGGTCCCACCATGGCCGTTTGTCTACTTCACCTTCAATTCTGTGATGCTGAAGGTGGGTGAGACAGCTGACAAGTTGGAAACTGGGGCTCGGCCTCACTGTCCCCAGTTGATTTACATCATGGAGTGGCAGCTGGAAAGTCCGGGCAGCTGAGTCTTGGCTCTGCCACCACCAGTGACCAGCATCAGTCGGATGCCAGTTGGCTAACAGGGTCAATAGTCTACGAAGCAAGTCTTGGAAACCCAGGCTCTTGACACAAGTGGGGACTGCTGCCTTTTTCAGAGTGCTGAAGGGCAGCCATAGGTACAGGGTCACTCTGCCTTCCTTTCCTTGGGGAGCTTTAAGGAATGACTGCAGCTTTGGAGATGAACTTCTTAAAAGGCCATAGGCTCTAAGAAGTCTCCTTTGGTTTAAAGAAAAGAACCAAAGTCAAATGTGATGAATGGCCAAACATCCCAGCCCTCCAGCAGAGAAGCTAGAGGATGGGACATAGGCTCTGGTGAGACCACCTCCAAGGCAGTGGGAGGGCCCTGGGCTGCCTCTTGGCTTGCTCTGTTGTTCACCTTACTCCCTGACATGCAGCCACTTCTGTGTTTACCTGCCCAGGTGAAGCTGAACTTGGGAGCTACCCATAACTGCCAGGCGGCTGGTAGTTGCTCCTCTTCCTGTTGATATGGCCACCAGAGCACATGTCCTGAACCTCAGGCTCATTGTAGATACTAAGTGCATCTCTATGCATCAAGAGGACAGAATGGTTGAAAGGACACCGGGTTTGTACCATGAAGACCGCACCCCTTACCTCCTCTGTTTCTACCTGTATGAACCTGGACATGTTATCCAAACTATGAGCAACAATCTCCTCAGTCATTAAATAGAAATTACAATGCCCCCTTGTTAGGAGTCCTAGACTAAAAAATACAGAACCACACACTCTTCATGTTAGAGAAGATGACGGCCCAGTTCCGGCTGGGTCCGGTGGGTGGCTGCCAGGGCGCTGGGCCTAGAACAGTCAGGGAGGAGGAAGAGAGCTAAAGTTGGGGTTGGTCAGGAGTTGTCTGTGTGCCTCTGTATGTGTCTACCCATCTGTGCCTCCCTGGCTGTGCTCCCCAGTTATGCCTCCCCCTGCATGTGCCCCTCTGCGTGCACTCCCCAGTGTCTCCCCATTCGTGCCCCTTTTCTAGCACTCCTCCTGCCACCCCTCTCACCATCTGACTCTTTCAGTTTTGTATCTCGCAAAGAGGATTCAGTCGCAGGTTGTGTGGGGTCCTCACTGCCCCTCCCATGGAAAGGCTGCACTTCACAGGAGGGACTCATTTTCCAGAAAGCAAGTGTACTCTTGCGATGGAGGTGCTGGGAGTCCTGAGCATTGGCCAGGACCCCCCTGAGGATATTCTAGGGTTTCCTGAAGCAGATGACACCGTCTTGTCTGCACCCTTTGATGTGTCTTTGCAGCAGCTGTCTATCACGCTCACGGACACGTGGAACAAGCTTGGGGCCTTGGGTGGGATCCAAGGAAGCAAAAGACTTGTGAGTGACTTCAGAAAGAAGGCCTGAGCTCTCTGGGATCCATCTTTGACATAAACTCCAGGAGCAACTGGGCATGTCTGTGAAATGTTTGCCGCATCCTATGGCTCCAAAATGCGTGACTGGATTCCCCTGGAACCCCCAGAAGAGTGGGTAAAGGAGGAGGATGCAGGAGGAATTGTGTGGTTGGCAGTGGACATTTCTCAGCACGACATTTCCTGCTGTTTGTACAGGCTGGTAATTTTCCAGATGACTGTGATGGTCTTTGTATGTAAATAGGTCTTTCACCTGTCACAGGGCTGTGGACTCAGCCCTGGCCACGACAACTCACACCTGAGTTAGATATCCAGCTGTGTGAAGGAAATTGATCAATAAAACTCCTTAAAAATGAGGAAATTTCTTTATTTCCCAGGGGCAAGGATAACAGGATATATGAACTATAATAAAATTTTTATGTCCATGAGTGTGACAGGGAGGAGTTGCGGGTGCCAAGGAGTCAACAGATGTAAATGACCATCTGCTGGAAGGAAAAGGAAATGAGCAATCTGGAGACACAAGGGGGCAGTGTGGAGCTGGGAGTGGATGTGAAGCTGTGATGGTCATCTGGCAGGCAGGGAAGGCCACCCCAGCTCCCAGTTTGGATACCAAATGGCCTTTCTCCCAACTTTCTAGAGACTTGCCCCCCCCCATATGGCCCTGCTCTTCTGTGGCACCCAGATTTGTGCTTCTTCCTAAGTTCATGGAATTGAGCCGGAGGGGCCAAAACACGAGAGGTTTTACCTAAAGGGCGAGGAGCTGAGTGTAGAAATTCCTGCCTGAAAATGTGAGTGTTTGAGGGAGCAAACGGAACAGAAAACAGAAATGTGTTTAATTTAGATGCTGGGTGTGGGTGAGGACACTCCTTGAGACCAGACATCTGATCACTCCAGTGAAACACTCACTGATCTTGGCGTGAAGTGTTTCTTGACTGGGGGGGTCTCACTGGCCCAGAAGATAGCACCTCTCTGGGCTTCTGCCACAGCTCTGTGGTGAGCCTGGGAATCAGGCACTTTAGTCACTGAAGGTAGGTCACCTTTTCTGGGTCTACTGGGTAGTCCCAGTTCATCATGAGCTCACAGTCAGCCATTCATTGATTCCCAGCAGCAAATGAGTTTCTCTGCATCTTGTAGCAACGGTTCTGGAGATCTTCCTACAGTCCTCACCCATAGAGGAGCTTGGTAGGGTGGCATGCTTGTACCTGGAGGAGCTCTGGAAGGCATATGGCATGCATTGTGGGAGAAAGTGAACTCATTGTCCTGGAAACTGGGCTCCTCACGTGGAGATTACCCATACAGGCAACACATCCAGGTGGTCTTGGATTGATCCAAGGTGGCTTGAACCCTTGGAGCTCAAGCAAGTATTCCTAACAGAAGGGTTTTTGTTTTCTTGTTTTTTTGTTTTTTATTTCTAACAACATTGCTAGCAATGACTTTGAGGATCACTTCAAATTGTTTACTGGCCTCAATCATCAGCTTATTGGCCCAAACACCTCAGTACTTATAATCCATCTTCTTTAGTTATCAGAGCACCTACAGGGTCTTTTGCACAACTGATGGTTCATCAAACCTCTCTAGGTCACTGGATGGACTCCTTTCAGCTCTCAAGCCCCACTTTCCTGAAATGTCTTTCCTGCCAAGCACTTAGGGGGTGCTAGTGTCACCTTACAGGGCATATTTACATGCTCTGAAATATTATGCCTACAAGTCAGCCACAGCAAAGCTGAAACGGTGGGGTCTTAGGGGCGGGGGTTGGGGGACCTTCATGACACTGTGAGTACCTCGCAGGTGTCTCTTCTCTCTACACTAACTCCCACTCAGGTGTCACTGCCGGGCATAGCATGTCCTTTCATGCGGTTCAGTCCAGGTCACTCCCTGGAATATATATTGAGCTCCTGCTCCCCTCTCTTCTGCCTCTTCTTCCATCTGTTGATTTTCTGCTCTTCTTTCCAGATGGAGTTCAGAAATCACACTTTGTGGGACAGTTTTGTTTTTCGCAAAGTGATGGGCGCAGTCTGCCTGAGCATGGATAGGCTCTACTTTCACCACTCTGTGTTAATCCTTCACTGTCACGTGCTTTTGGTGCACAGGCCCTTGCCTGTCCCCATAACTAGGTCATTGGTCCTTGACTCCCCTCCCCCCATACACACACCCTCACGTCTTCCCTCTGTGCGTGCTCTTCCCAAGTCCCAGGGCCACCAGGCTGCAGAGATCAGGCCTGTCCCTGCAGCTGAGTCTGTTCCTGCCCAGAGTGGGAACTTCCCAGGGACTCCCTGCTGGTCTCTGAGGTGCAATGGAACTTATCTGAACTCCTTCAACATACGTTGATACTTTTTTCTTCTTAAAAGATATCCACGGGGTCCTTTCCAACTGTGTGGGCCCTTGGAGAGGAGCTCCAGCGCACCCCCGCTGTGACCTAGGCCGCTGGTGGGGGTGGGGGACAAGGGTGAGCCCCATGCCACCAGGACCTCAGGTTCTCAGGGATTCCGAGTCCAGGGATTTCAGGCTGGGGAAGTCAGCCTCTGCTTCCAAGTGGTCAGGGTTTGGGGCCTGAGCACTTCTGCCGGGTCACAGGCTTGGGGGGGAGGGGGTTCCCCCTCTAGTTTGCTCCAATATCAATAGATCTGTACTAGGAATGAAAAATCCAATCTTTCCAGCTGTAGCTATAATGCAGAGGAAAAGAGATAATAACGGTTCTGGATACATTTATCACCTGGGTGGGACAAGCAGCATGTCGGGAACCACTGAGACAGGAAGATGAAACCAGTGATTGAGGTCACCTATCACAGATTCTACCTATATCATCTCTGGCCCTGGGAATTCAAACTCTGGGCCCACAGTAATGTGCAGCGTGAAAGAAGCTCCCTCCTTTACCAATCAATGGGGGAAGAAAGCTACCATGGTTGGCTATGGCCCCATGGCAGAATTGCTTACAAGGAGAGAGGAGAGGAACTCAACCAACCAACTGGAGAAGTCTCCCCTAGCAGTGAATGCCTCACCACCAGTGGCTGGGAGTTGCATTCCCAAGCCCAGATATCAGAACTACATGGCACAGAATCAGCAACAGGTGACAGACACCAGAAGATCCTGGAGAAGTGTACCACATATGCCCTACAAGTTCCTGATATACTCAGCCTGACTGTCTTCCTCAGCTACTGCTGGAGATCTGAGCAACCTCATCTGTTGCTTTCCAGGAGTGCAAGTCCATACCCAGGAAACAAAGGAAATAGTATGAAAAAGAGAAAAGACCAGCAGGCCAAACATGGACCAACAGCTTGCAGTGAGAGGAACTGGAGTGACCTGAGCCGGGAAAGAGGCAGGGGTGGGAAATAAGGGGTTCACTACAACCATGCAAACATGACCAATATTGTATGATAATTACAAAATAAAAATGTTTTTTAAAAAGGTATGTTAGGGGTTGCGTGTTCAATGAGGAAGAAATCGAGACAGAAGAGATTGATAGCAATCTGTGAGGCTAGCCCACAAAACGGGGATCCTGGGAAACCTGTCCAGGTCCAACTTTAATGAAGTTGTGAAGCTCCTTATATACCCCAGCAAGGAAATGTTACAATGTTGTAATGAGGAAGTGGAAGTAGCAAAGCCTACCAGACATGCAGCAGGGAGGATGCAGGGATGTGCGATAAAAGGAAAATTTACCTTTGGGGGTAACAATCATCACCAGTAGGCCATATGTCTCTTGGGACATTCCAAAGAGTTAGGAAGCTGGGTTACAGGTGAAAGATGTGCTGTTGCCCACCCTCTAGTGTACCAGATGGTGCTAGAGATAAGAGGTGTTCCTCTTATCCAAAGCTCCATATCTCTACCTGCTTCCACGTTCAACAAAGATATCCATGGGTAGTTTCATCTCTGGATGCAAAGTGAGTGTTTATAGTGTTGGTGGTATTTATTTCTCATTCTGTCTCTTATAAATAACATTTATTTTGCCCCATTAAAATCTGCTTTCTATGGTGCTGTCTTAGTATGTTGGAATTGCCCCAACAAGATGCCACAGCCTGGATAGCTTGTAAGCAAAGTTCTCAAGCCCAAGGTTAGGGTGCCAGCATGGTCAGTGAGGGTGTTTCCCTGGATGGCAGGGTAGACTTCCCATACTCCATGTACAGAAAGGGGCTCAAGGAGCCCTCTGGTCTCTGTAAGGAGATGATAGCATCTGTGTACTTCCCAAAGCCGTTATCTCCTAATACCAGCTTGTTCAGGGGTAAGGTTCCAACCTCTGAACTCAGGGAGGTATAGATATGTGGGCCATGGTAGGAAGGGACCTGCACAATAGCTCATTGGCAAAGGGCCCTGCATGGTCTAGTCCCGTTCACCCAGGCCTGAGCTGTTCCTCCAGATCATCTTGAGGAAGAAGAACGTGGGGCAAAGAGAACCACCGCTCTTCTCAAGAGCAGGGCGAGGTCCTTGAGAGCCGGAAGGTGCAGCTCTGCAGAGGATACCACTGGGTAGGGCCTGGCGTTTGACTGACATTCTTCTGAGGTTTCCAGTTTTTGAGAGATTCCCTTAGTTATTGTAAACAAAAAATTGCTTTTCATTGCATATTCTAACTAGATTTTGGAAAATATGTGTACCTAATTACTGCTATCTACATGTTATCCATTTTAAGACATGAATTTTCTGGGACTTGAATATCTGCAAAGAATGACAAATTTGGTCCTCCTTTCCAACAAGAGTAAAAACTCTAATTTTTTCTATCTGTTTTAATACACTGTTCGAAGGTCTAGAGCAGTGTTAGATAATGAAGGAGATGGTAGGCATGTAGATGTTCTGACTTCATTCTTGATTTAATAAGACTAGGCCTATAACCCTACAGCTAAATATCATGCAACCTGCTGATTTGTTCTTTATCGAGTTAAAAATGCTCTTTATCAAGTTAAGAATATATTCTTTTATTTTATTTCTGATTGGTTAGACAAAAATCAAAGAAACCAGAAGTGAATATTGACTTTTATTGGATTTGTTGAAAAGATTTTCCTGGGAATAGGTGTGGGTTGGTATTTACCAGGACTCTATTTGTTATCTTTCCCTCCTAAGAAACAGCAAATTCAAGGTTACTTGATGTTGTGGGCTTTCTAGTTGGACTACTTAAAGTTTTAAGGGCAGAACAAGTCTATTCAGCAAGATCCAGCCCTGGGAAGAGATAGCATGTGAGGCTGCTGACAGGATGAGAGGAGCTGGTGGTGTCATTTGTATAAAAATTTTAAGGAAGCCATGTACTTTTTGCCGGTAGTTAAAGATATCAAGGAGTTACTTACTCATTAGATTGCCACACAGAGCTCTACTACATTTAAAAGCCTGAAAAATTTTCTATGGGGAGAGACCTTGCCACCTTCTTCATTATTTTCATATTTACTCTGGAAATTCTTCCTATCCATCTGATGTGAGTCTTCCTGAGAAGACCTTTCCCCTTATACTTTATTTTTAAGCAGAAAAGAAATTATCTAGCTGGGCGTGATGGTGCGCGCCTGTAATCCCAGCTACCTGGGAAGCTGAGGCTGGGGATTTCTTGAGTCCGTAGTACCCCGCGCAATGAGAGCCTGCGGTTCCACAGGCAAAAATAGTGAGACTTAGTCTAAAAAAAAAAAAAAAAGAAAAGAAAAAAAATTATCCTACAAAATAAATGCAAGGATCCAAGGAGAACATTCTACCAAAGTTCACAAGGCCACCTGTGTGTATTCCAATGGCTCAGAGTCAGTGGGGGTTGTGAAGGTCCAGATGTGCTTGTGGACTTTGGGGCTGACATTGACATAGTCTTCAATTTTCTTCGTGTTCTCATAGTCCAGTGCAGATCCATTTTTCTTTCCTCCAGGTTCTAAAAAGACTACTTGTGTATAATTTATATCTTTGATGGCCTTGCAGAAAAAAAAAAAAAAAAACAGAAATGTGAGTCAAAACTCTTACTATATTTGAGGAGACCACGACTGAACTCACACTCATCTGGGGCCCAGGTAGTGTCTGATAATAAGGTCAGAGCAACTGGCAAAAGTCTGCCATGACTTGGGTCTTGTTTACAGAAGAACGCATGGGTTTAAGGAGGAAAGGATATGGACACTTCACTCATGTGCGCTCAAGGAGTCAGAGCATACTCGGCCCAATGACTGGGGACTAAGTTAGCAGGGTGCTTCCTATCAGCACCTTCACCTCACAGCTGGCTCACATACCTATTTTGCTGGATGATCTATGCTGATATGGGCTATGAGTGAAAATCTGACTACCCATGCCTAAGGGTAGTCAGGCATAGACTTCAGGAGCTCCTTAGCCTCATTCCCACCTCTACAGCTCAGGTGGCCTGGATTTTACAGCAGGGACCCCAGACTGCTTATGGTGGGCTGGGATCACTAGGAGTGTCCATTACCTGACAGGTGCGAGGTAAGCTGTCAGAGCTGCCAGAGCTGCTGGAGCTGCTGGAGTTGTCAGAGGAAGTGTCACTGTCATCTAGGGAAAAACAGAAATTGTTCTTCTAAAGAAATGCAGAGAGTGTTGGGGGAGGAGAGAAAATGGCAATAAAAATGAGACAAAGAGTCAGCAAAGCAAAGAAGGGTGGGGAAGACATACAGAGCTCCCCAAAGAGTTCCCAAAAAGACATACACAGAGAAAAAGTGGGAAAGAGATGTCCAGAAATAGCAGGGAGCATTTGCAAGAGTCTGGGCACTGCTTTTTCCTCCAGCTCTATCAAAACCAATAACAAATAACAAATTGGCTGTGCTCGGCAGGAGAAGCGGAGATGTGCAGAGACAGGGTGACCTCATGCAAACAGCTCTGGGCATGGGTTCTATTCTAAACTAGTCATTAACTCTAGCCTGTCATATCCCTTTTTACTGCCTGGTTTCATCCCTTGTAAAACCAGAGAATTAGATATAATCTCTGAGGCCCTTGCCCACCAGAGTCTCTGCTTCTGGTCAGGCTCCAGTGATACTCCAGGGTCCAGGGAGGGGAGGTGCCTCTCCCATCTGCCAACACACTGAACTCTTATGCATAGTGCTTTCTGGTTCCCACAAGCACCGAACCTTATCTTACCGCCCAGGAAGTCTGATAGCCAGACTTGTCCAACTGAAAAGATAGAGTTCAAAGGACAGAGTAAATGCAAATCAGCTGAGATAACTTAATGGAAACAGCGCCATCTCTGGTGAGTTTTCAGGAGTAGTTGTTTGGCTGCAGAAGCAGCAATGTCCACTATGTAAAGAATGATCTGTGGGTCTCCCAAGTCCTGAGGTAAAAAGCAAAGCGATGGGTTGTTATTGGCTCACTTCCCAGGGGCAGATATGGATCTGAACAACCACCAAGTTCATATTTATTAAAAACACTCAGGACCACTCACCCAAATCAAAGCCTGGGTTTTGTGGCTTGTCCACCAGCCCTGTGACCCCCGCAGAACCCCACCCCTTGCCTGGAGGAGGCCTCAGCTACTGCACCTACTACCCAGTAAATGATAAGAAAAGTGGGAGAGGAGCCCCATACACAACAAAAACCCCAACTGTAGTACAACAAGCCCAAAAACAAATAATAGGAAGAAAGATAAATACAAATGACCAAGAAAATCCTCAAGGGAAGAGCTTACTACAGAGAGAAAATAAAACCTAACAAGCAAATCACAGAGACATAGAGCGCTTCTTTAACTCTAAGACACAGAGTTCAAAACTGCCATGACTAAGATAATTGAAGAATTGGAACAATACAAAGAAAACCTAAAAATAGCAGTCCAGGGGTATGCAAGCAAATTCAGAAAAACAAATGAATGTTATGAGAAAAGTAATCAAGAAACAGAAAGTTGAAACTGAGACATTATAAAATTATAAAATTGAACTTTAAATGTAGGCAGGTCAATGAGCATTTTTAGAGAAAGTCAAGTAAAGGAACCATCCAAATGGTAGAACAAATTGGTGGTCTTGAACATACAGATGAGGAAAGAAAGACACAATGGGGAAAAACATGAAAAAGCAGTGCAGAAATTATCTGACATCATGAGGAAAAGCATTATAAGAATCATAAGGATCCCAGAAGAGAGAAAAGAAATGAAACTTATTTTTTAAAATAATAGAAGAAAATTTCCCAAACTTGAGGAAGGAGTGAACATACCAATATAAGAAGCTAAAAGAACACCAAGTTACCTAAACAAAAGATAAACTATAGCAAGATTTTTTTCTTTTTTCTTTCTTTTTTTTTTTTTAAAAAGTCTGGGTCTCGCTATTTTTACCCATGGAACTGCAGGCTTAGGTTGCCCGGGGTACCACAGACTCAAGCAATCCCCAGCCTCAGCTTCCCAGGTAGCTGGGATTACAGGCACGCACCACCATGCCCGGCTAATTTTTGGGACTAGGTCTTTCTGTGTTGCCCTGAGCGGGACTCGAACTGAGATCCCTAGCCCCAGCCACTTCATAGGCTGAAGCTTACAGGCAAGAGCCACCGTGCCCGGCTTCGATTGCAAGATTTATTGTAGCAAACCTTCCAAAGATCCAAGACAAGGAAAAATTAACGACAAGGGGGAAAAGAACAGAGAACCTATAAAGAGACTAACAGGTTGGCCTCAGACTTCTCTGAAGAAGCACTACAAGCAAGAGGATAGATTGGTATTAAAACACTCTGGTGTCATGGCTGGAGGCAGGCAAGTGGAAGATTGGCCATATTATAAAGGTAGAAGCGGAGACAGTCCCCAGTTCCCCCTGTCGTCACTCATGCATGACCACCCCCAGGAAAGAACTCCCACCCATGCAAACTCAAACAGATCTGCTCTGCATGATGGTATGAAGCAAGCAGGCGAATGAGGTCTTTACTGAGGTAGGTGTAAGGACCTGTCACACTAGCAGTAAGAATAAGTCACCCCTTCCCCCCACCTCATCACTCACGCCTATAATGCAGATCAGATGCAAGGGTGTTTCTTTCTGCCTGAGTTGCATTTGACTCCTGGTTAGCAGGTGGGTGATGGTGGGCAGAGTTGGGCTTGAAGTCCTGGGACCTGGCCTCTTTCAGGATCCTCTCACTGTGGTTGGCTAGAGAGCACAGGATAAAGGTGAGGATGCGTTGTACAAAAGTGAGGGTGCACTGGACAAAGATGAGGGTGTGCTGGACAGAAACACCCAATCTCTGAGCACAGCTCATATCAGGGTCATTCAGAGGGAGCACTCCAGATCTCAGTTCTGCTCAAACAAAGCAACACCCCTCCCATTGGAGCAGAAGCTAAAGCCCCCCTGAGGCCCTCCTTGGCCTCACTCCTCCTTCTGGCATCTCCTCCTCCTTTGCTCCTGCCTACTCCTCAGCACATCCTCTTTGCTCTTGCTGTTCAGGGGCCAGTCTTCTGCCCTAGGGCCTTAATTCCTGCAGGTTTACCCTCAAATGTCAGCATCTCAGGATGCTGATCCCCATCCAGTTCCTATCTCCCAGCTTTGCTTCATTTTGTTCTCCTGGCACTTACCATAATCTTACACAAATAGGCTTTACCTGTTCATCTGGGGTACTGTGCCCCATAGAACACATTACATCAGGACAGGAGCTTCTGTTCTGTTTCCTATATATTGAATGGATGATTAAAGAAATCTAGAGTTCCTTTGTTAGAATAAGTTTCAAAATGCCACACTGCCTGGCCCCCTGTCTCAGCACAGGCAAGCGGTGTTATGTTATTCTCTCTAGTAATACAGAGAATTTTGTGCTTTCCCTGTAAATCAGTTCAAGAGTTTGAGCTGCTCTCTCAGTCCAAACACATTATTTTCTGTTGCAATTAAAGGTTCCTTCTTCACATTCAGTTCCTGGAGGTGATGAAGAAAATTAACAAGGCCAGGTGGAATGTGCCCACCCTCACAAGCACTGCAGAGACTTCTCTGTGGGCAACATTTCTGAGCACTGAGGGCACTCAAGCATCATCAATTTCAACCAGAGATAGCTTAGGTCAGAGCAGGGATTACCCAGTGAGAGCTTGGAAGGGTGAGGGAGGATCTGGTCAAAAGATCCTTTAGTAGGTTTTCAAGTGATATTCAGGGGCTGCAGGCTTAGGAGCTGTTCTCAGGAGCAGCCAGGAGGGGAGAGGAAGCAGAGCCAGTTACCCATGCTCCGGCTCAGTAGGTAGTAGGTGGCTGCGAGGAGGCCAGCCTGTAGGATGAAGGATACAACTGCAATCACCACGCCATGCCAGACCTTCATTTCGCTGTGGGAAAGAAAGCCAGCATCAGAGGTGGCTGTGATGCTGATGCATCTGCAAAGCCACCCTGCCCCAGCCAGAGGCAGCCATCCAGGGTTGCTGCCAGTCCCAGGACTAGCCCTAGGGGAAGGTGTGCCCTCTTGGAAGTGAGCAGCACCATCCAGCCTCCTGGAGGTTGCTCTGCTCTTCTGGCCCACTCACTCTGTCATCACGGCCTCTGGTGGGGTGGCTGGGAGTGGTCTGGTGAGTGGGGCTCAGGGTGTGCTGTCAGGGTGCTCCTGGGACCTGTAGGAGGCAAGGCAACTGGTCAGATCTGGGGCTTTTATGGGCAAACTTGGCTGCTTCGAGGCCATCTGCTTCCCTTGCCCTGGAGCTCAATCCTGGAATCAATAAATACCAGCAGCCATGCCCAGCACCATGGATACTTGCTTGGTGCCAGCCATGGTACCAAGGTCCTGGCATTCCTACCATCCCAGGCCTGACTTAGCAATCACTTAGTGATTCGGGGTTGAGAGAGCCAAGGCACATGTTGGAGGTGACACTGGTGGCAAGTGGTGGGTCTGGGTTCAAGCCCCAAGTCAAAGTCTATCTGCTCAGCTCCTGCTGCTGGAAGCCCGAGGCTCTAGCCGTGAAGAATGTACAGGGACAGATTCTCTGAAAAAGCCCACATCTTGCAGGCATGCATTCATGCTCGTACAAATACACACACACACACACAAATACACACACTCTATGTGGTATCACTGGGCTTTCCATTCTCTGTGGCTGCTTTTACACCTTCATGAATATATTCATTTAAAAATCAGCTTGTGAATTCCACCAGTATGGTGTGGAACATGGAGTTCACTGTAAGACAAAAGCAAGATAAGCCCAAAATCTTTGAAATGAGCACTGAGGTGAGATCAGTGTCTATCTGCAGCTGCAAAGTTTCTATTGCTATTAAGACTTATTTTTTCAGTCAGGGTTTCCAAGTGTGATAAGGGGTGTATAGAAAGACCTGGAAAAGTTGTTATGTGAGTTTTTAAAGACCAAGATTTGGGCCATGAATTCAAAGAAAGAAAGGCAGTGAGGATCAAGGACTGTGGGGTTTACCTGCACCACCTCTCCTGGTCTGTGATGCTGACCGTTGGAGACTTCTAGAAAGGAAATACCATCATGTACCCACACGTACCACAAACCGACAGGCCAGTCATCAGGAATGGCTCTCTATTAAGAGATCAAATTTGGGAGCAACACAGACTCTATTCACTCATCAACCTTGTTTAAAATCCCCGTTTTCTTCTCCCCAAAGAGCCTACCTCCATTTCCCCTTTGGTTTTCACATTAAATGAGCAAAGCACAATTGGGATTATCACTCCCAAAGAGCCCTGTTTCATTTGATCCAGACATGCCCTCTGAATTTGGATAATTCAGCAGGTGAGGTGGGGAGAGCCGGGAACAACTGTCCTAAGAGGGAGAACTCCCTTCCTGTCTGCATCTGAGCTTGCCCTTACTTTGTCCACACCAGCAGTACCCAGAAGCACCAGAAGGTGGTCCTGTGAGCAGCACGGCCGCTGGGGCTCCTTCCCCCCGCAGAGCTGCCAGGAGCTCCTTTGAAGTTGGTAAGAAGGGGTCACAGGAAGGGGTTCCATGGACTCTGACTCAGAAAGCAGGTGAGAAAGGACTCCAGGAAGGTGCCCATCTCTCACCGTCCCTAGTTTTATAGGCAAATAGATAGAAAACCCAATGCCCATCAATGATCCACGAGCTCCAGGAGAAACGCAATGGAAAGTACTCAAGTGCAAAATTAGAATTGTAGAATCAAGATGTTGGAAATAAAACATCAAAATGATTGCGATAGAGCCAGTAGGGGATTTTTTAAGAAAACAGTCTAAAGATGTTTCTTAGAAAACATCTTGAAGGATTTGATGACTTAATTAAGAAGAGAATATAGATATATATTAAAAGCCCACTCTTATTTTGGATAAACCCTCCTAAAATTTCAGCACAGATGCTGATTTTCAAGCTAATTTCAGTGCCAATTTTGATTCCTGGGGCAGCTGCAAAAGAAAGATTGGACTTTGCAGAAAAGCTTTTTTGCATCACAAGATACATGAAATGATGAGAAAGGACTAGAAGTTAGTTTAGGCAAGTGTGTCTGGGAAATCAAGAGTATTCCATTTTTAGGGGCACTTTAGCAGCAAGGAGGCATACTGATTTACTCACTGGTCCTTAATCCAGAGTTTCCCCCTCCTCCCTCGGTGAGAGTAGCTAGCAGCCCTCCAGATCTCTGCTCTCACTCCATGCTCTAGGCTTACATTTTTTAAGGTTACCGTGTCCTTCATCTACTGAAAATAAAACAACTAACAGACACTTGTAGTCGAAACATACACACACACACACACACACACACACACACACACAAAGTAGAGCATCTTTCAAAATCACTTTGACCAAAGGACAGGACATAACTTGGTGATTTCAGACTGAGGTAAACCCCACACAGCTCCTGGAGGAGGAGAAGTGGGGTTGCTTTCCGTTTGGGGTACTTGTGTGGGTGTGGACTATTAGACTCTGCTTGTTTTACCCCTTCCTATAAATAAACCTGTGTTAACCCTTATTGCCACTTGGGTCTCTGGGCAACTGCTTGTGTGCAGGCGGGAGAACCCACATTAACAAAAGTTAAAAAAGGGGGGGATAGTCCCCTACCCTGGTAACACATCCCCCAATTTTACCCCCCCATCCCTTGCTCTGAGCTTCAGTTCTGCTGACAGTTTATTAGTTTTAAGTTTTACTTGTCATTTTGTTTGTTTGTTTGTTTGTTTGTTTTTTCTGGAACTTTATTGCATGGTGCTGGGAACTTAACATCCTGCAAGACCAGTGCAACCAGTCAATGTAGAAACCAAGACACCAAAACTGACTCCACGTGTTTCCACCCCCAAGAAGGGCACTTTTGCCCCCAGTTGATAATCACTGCGTAAAATAAATGCACCATTATCCTAAAGCCAGTTTCTTATTTTGGCCTTTTTTATTAAACTGCACATTTCCTCCCATCATTTTGCTGTTATGAGCAATTACTAGCCAAACGACACACATATGGTGTTGGTTGGAACATGAAAGTCAAAAGATCTAAATACAGTTCTTAGTTCTTTCTGCTTCTAGATGTGAGTTATTGAACTCAGCACCCCAATTCCTATTGATACAGGGTAGTGATGCAGTAAAAAAAATGTATTAGCACCAAAATACCCTGGTGGGCCAAGTCTGAGAGAAAGACCCCATGAGAGAAAATGGAAAGTGGGAAAATGGGGGATAAAAGGGAGGATCGAAGAGAGAGAGAAAAAAAAAGAGATATGAGAATGGTGGACTGAGAGAACAGGTCCACATGGCTTACCAGGTCCCCCTAGAAGAGTAAGCTGGAGGTGGTAAGGAATCATGGTGAGAGAGTGACTGGAAGAGAAGTAGCCGGTGTGGAGTCAAATGCCAAAATGGCAGGCCAGAGGACACCAGGGGCGGCTGAGGGCAAGTAAAGCCTGGTAAAGAAAATGCCTGGAGCCACAGCAAGGCAGCATATTTCAAAAGCTGATTTGGGATCAGCATTTTGGTAAAGCAGTTTGAAGAGCCTTGGAGAAGCAGAACAGTGCAGCACACTGGAAAAGAAACAAAGAGAAGATGCTGGAGAAAGACTAGACTTTGCAGAAGTGCCTACCTCTCAGGTTTAAAGGGACAAAAGGGCACCATCCTTGACATGTGTCTGGGACTTTCAGATTAAATGGTGATTAGGGAAGATAACTGGCCACTTGTGGCTTTGAGGACCTCTTTTTCGTAGTTTTCCTTGTTAATAAAACCCTGTTGTTAAACTGCATTTTATCTAGCAACTGCTATGCACGCAAACCTGTAATAACTTGTTAGTTAAAGGTGTCTACCCCTTTTAACCAAATTTCCCTATTCCTGTGAGACAGAACCCGATGCCGCTCCCGAGTCACACTGTTGGCACCGCCCTTAGCACAATGCATGAGGGTGCGCAGGCAGGGGAGGAATTGCTCATTCCTAAAGCAGGTCACCAAGGTGGTCCATGGAGAAGAGTGATTATAGCCAGTGAGTGCATTTTGGGAAATATAGGCACTTGTGTGAGTAGTTTGGAGACAAGACCCAGAACACAACGAGGTATGGAAGTGACAACAGGTTTCACTCTTTGAGTGGCTAATGGCTCCCAACCACAAAAGCAGGTTGTTCTGTGGTGTCTAATTGCAGAGTGCTGCTCAGACAGTCGCAGAAGCATCTGCTCTTTGCACACACAAATACCAAACAACCGGGAAACATCCATTTGAGGTGACTGCATGAAAAAGCCCCCAGAGGCACGGTACTGTTCTTTTCTGGTAGCTGTCTTCACAGCCAGTCCACCAAGTGCAGCGTGCTTGCACTAAGAGCTTCTCTTCTGTTTGCTTCCCACCCCACCCCCCAGGTGCAGCTCCTGAGGCCTGAGGTTGGGTTGTCTATCTGGTGGCTGTCTCCCTGGCCAGAGCTGGAGCCCGCAAGGGCTGAGGGGCTGAAAGCTCCTCTGAAAGTGCCCTCTTCGGGTAGAATCACTCTGGAGTGTGTTTGAAACAAAAGGACCTTAACCTGGCCACCCAACACAATCTTAAGACTGAAAATCTAACAGCAAGGTGCGCCGGGACCCAACAACGCAGTCCCTCACCTAGAGAAAAGACACTAACATAGGAAAGAGACTAATGGACTCAGCACAACTAATAAATAGCAAAGAGTGGGGTGTGAGAGAATGGAGGGAGCACTGGAGGGAGGAGGGAGGGAGGGGGAAAAATTATATAACAGAGAGGTTGTAACCCAAAGAATAAAATAAAATTATTAAAAAATTTTAAAATTAAAAAAAAAGAATAAAAAAAATGAAACAAAAGGACCTTAAGTTAAGTTATATGAGAGCCACATGGATTGAAGTAAAATGGATCAACATGGCTAAGCTGACCTTATCAATCTTTAAATATTAGAGAATTTTAAAGAATTCCTGAAGATTTTATTTTATTTTCCTCAATCTTCATTGTTGACTCTTCTTTAAATGAATTGTTTGAACCCTGACAGGCCGTGGGGTACCAAAGATAGGTACCAAGGGCAGGGATGGGGCCTGGGTCCCCTGCCTGGCGCTGCCACCTGCTGGCCGAGCCCCTCTGGGCAAGGGAAGTTCTTCCTAGGCTGGATGAATTTGGGGCTCCTTAGAGGGCACCAGGCCCTGTCTAGCCGTGAGCCTTTGTTCTTTAAAGACTAGAGTCGGGGAAGCCAAGTCAGATGGAAATGGCGGATTTTGAAAGAAAAAAAAAAAAAACTTTCTCTTTTTAAAAAATTAGCTCAAATTTCTCCACAAGTTTTAAGAGTACAGGTTCTGCCTCTGTGTGTACACCAGCCACATCTGCCTCCTGAGGGGTGCCTGCCAGCCCCCTCCCTCCCCTTTGAACCACACTTTCCACCCAGCCTGTTAGAAAAAAAAAATTGTTTCCACTGTATAATCATTCAATCTAGACTCTTCTCCTCTAATTTAACACAGAATTCTGATTAATCAAGAGAAGGAAGCAGTATAGGTAACCCCAACTAGTAACGAATATAACCCCAGAAGCAGAAAGGATCAAAATTTCATGAAGTTACTAGATTTTTCTGATGAAATGAAAATTCCATACAGCACAGAAAACATCAACACTCAGATCATAGCAGATGACAAGAAAGGGCTCAGCACGGCATTTGGTTGCCAGAAGAAAGCTGGGCCGAGTCTACCCCCAGGACACCCATAAATAAATGCTCCAACAAATAGTTATTTATCCTCTGAAAGCTCCATGTTCTGGTGTGTAAGATAGGCACAGTGATAATGAATTTTTAGGATTAGCTGAAGGAATGTAGATGACACCTACTTCTGAGAAAGAATGAGATGAGGTATCTGAAGAAGTTATTACAGTTTTTGTAATAAGTCTTCGATAAAAGACAGTATTAGTACTTCAAAATTAAAAACATTGCCAGAGTTGTCCACTCCAAGTCTGTGTCTATATATTTTACACATGGGTTATCTGAAACTTTTAAGGAACCACCAAACTCTATAAACGGGGGGCAGGGGGGAGATGAAAATACTTCAGGCTTGTCTCACTTATGAATAGAGAGATATATAAAGAAGTTACTCCAGGGTTAGCCAGGATATCAATAATTGCATTAATAAAAATTAGTGTTGTATATTTACTGTGTGCTTTATCCTCCAGCTCTACGGGAATACATATTATCATCATTTCCTATTGGAGGGCGCTGAGGCCTGGGGAGGCTGAGTGATTTGCCCTTGTTCCCCAGTCAAGTTCTAAACTCAAATGCTTCTGACTTAGTTCTCCATCATCGCATGTAATTACTTTTCATAGTATGAAAATGACATCGATAGATGGAATTTTTGTAATATTCTCAGTAAAATGTCCAAAAATGAGAAAATGAAATCTTCATTTCTTATTCTCCAGTTAATAAAATAAAAATGAGGACTGTTTCTTATTCTAATAAAGACTATCCTTTCTGCACTATAATCAACTATCTACCGAATGGCAAACGATTCTAACAGTTATTTGAGGACAAGGATGTCTGCTGTAACCCATTTTAAAAATCAGTCCCAGAAATTTGAATTCCTAGAATTTTCCCCAATCTCCAGTCAAGACTAGTAATAATAATGATAATAATAATGATAGTGAGTATTTACTGAACATGTTCTATATTCTATTATTCACTCATTCTATTCTCACAGCCACCTTATGAGGTAGGTACTGATATTATTTCTAGTTTACACAGGACCAAAGAAGATGCAGAAGAGTTAAATAACTTGTCCAAGATGCAAAAAAAGAATTAGTGAGACATCTGTGCACAGGCAAGGCAAGCTGGCTCTGGAGCCTGAGCTATTAACTGACACATGAAAGAGATGGAAAACATAGTTCTGGGCAAGGAGTAGTCAAATTCATCCTTATTTGCAGAAGATATGATTTTATACCTAGAATTCCCAAAATAGTTGATCAAAAACTAGCCAAGTTAATAAGACTGCTTGGGAAGACCTGGGGGCATGATAAATATTCCAGTCTCTAGCTCTTCTTTCTGTTGTACTGTAGTCAGGAAATACCAGCGGGGACACTGAGGGGACCCATGAGCCTTACCTTGCAGTTATAGTAACTATAGCTAATCATCACCTGAAGAAAGGTTTTTTTAAAAAAAAATAATAGAAATTTACTGAGAAGTCTAAAAGACAAACTAATTGAAAGTCACTGCAGATTGGAAAGCTCGAAGCTGGGCACAGTGGCTCCTGCCTGTAAGCTTCAGCCTATGAAGTGGCTGGGGCTAGGGATCACGGTTCG
>PVHY01015080.1:19811-36911 GCA_004024945.1 Uropsilus gracilis
GAAAACTAAGAAAAGTCATTTTGAAATGAATTTTCTAATTCAATGTAATTTCAATAAAAATGCAGTGAGAAAATTTTATAACTCAAAAATATTCTAAAATTATTTGGGAAAAATAATAATAATAAAGAGCTGAAACATGTTTGAAAAGGAATTGTAACCTGTCTCTTGACATAATTTTTAAGAGTAGTATAGTCTTGCAAAAGATGGGCCAGAATGTGCAAATAAATACATCATGAAAATGGTTCACAAAGCCAGCAAGGAAGGAAAGGGCTTGTAAGAAATGCTGCATGCCGGAAATGAATTAGCTGCCTTTGTGGTGGAGCAGGGAGGAGTGGGTCTGCTAAGCTGCTTTACCCTCTCCAGAGGGTAAAGAGGGTTAGGGGTCATCTTTATTTGCAGTACAGAAGAGATAGCTCCTGGGTCCCCTTTAGCTCCAAACATCATGGCAGGGTTTTTACCCCAGGTGTTTGAGAAGAATCTAGAACATGGTATGAGAACCTTATTCAATAGTCCACCTGAATCTGCCTCTCTGGGGTGGGTCACTTTCTCTTCTGAGCCTCAGTTTCCCTGGGATTAACAGATCTATTTCCAGTATTTCTGGAAGTGTGTGAGTCTAAGGTGGACATAAAGGGTGAGACACTGAACAGAAACAGTAACTTGGAGCCTCGATCTGGTAAGTCAGATGGTGTCACACTCTCTCACAGGGCAGGCGCTGCCGATTTTCAGGAAGAAAGAAAATCATCCAAAATTTCTCATTAGAAAGTTTATGAAAACATTCGTTTAATAAAGTACTGGAGATGATTGCAACTTATTGATCTTAGGGAAAGTATTTTAGCCATAAATTACTTGAATGTGAAAGGATCTGACAGTTACTTAGTTCTGAGACTAAATCAGAAAGAACACACAAAGAACTGCAAACTACTTGAGTGGTGTTCATGAATTTATTTTGCTAGTTCTCACCTAGCATTCAAGCTCCAGTAAATTGCAATGTCTAAATTGTTCTCACTTCCATATAACTCAGTTTCAGAGAAACTGAGCATCTTCTAAAGATTATGTTGGCCTTTGGGGGCCAGGATGGTCCTGTAACTGACTGGGCACAATGACAGTGACAGTGTGGAGGGGGAGAAAGCACTGTAACATTCTAGATGCCTTGCAAAGAAAACACTTTGCATATAATAAACATTGTTTAAACTTTGGGAAGTATATTAATGTCCTCAGTTTCCTCCTCTATTAACTGGAGAGTAAAATGTCTCCCTTATGGAACTTGTCAAGAGAGGTCAGAGAAGCTGTGGAAATTTCTAGCTTTGTTCCTGTCTCTATCAAGGCCCGGGCAGGCCTCATGGACTTCCTGTCTCTGTCAAGGCATGGGCAGGCCTCATGGACCAGGCCTCATGGCTGGTCTAATCACAGATTAGACTGCCTTCACAATTAATTTGATGCACAACTGTTGCCATCTTTAAATTTTCATACTTTTGTAAAGCAAGGAACCCCTGATTTTCATTTGCACACACTAAGCCCCTCAAGACACTACTCAGCAGAGCTACCAACATTTGCACAAGTCCACACACACAAGACATGACTGACCACCGCCACCCTTCCTGAGCACCCAGTCTGCCCTCTGAGCTCGCCGCAGGCTGTAGAGGCCACAGAGTCATCTCCAAAGACACTCCTCTGTGCTAAGGTTCTCTTGAAAAGTTTGCTTACGTTGATTCTAGTCAAGTCACTCACCACCTCTATGCCTCAGTTTCCTCAGCTACAACAAGAAAGCCGTTAATAGCACCTAAATGACCAGGGTCATTGTAATGAAATGAATTAACTCGTATTGAGTTCAGGGCTGTTCACACAGCAAGCTGCCATGAGGATCAGCCAAAGTGGCTGCAGTTGTCCTCACCACTGGCTTCCCTGGCCTGAGAATCTCGTGGCTTATTCTCCTTGACTACATGCATCTTCTGATGGCCGTTCATGAGGAATTTAAACTCCCAGACTGGCCCCTTTCTCTCCACACTTGCCAACCCTCTGCAACTGAGAACAGATCGTTAGGAAAACACTGCTAAGAGGCTCTAGTTCCTGGTTCACTTAAAAGAAGAATTGATGAATAACTACTGTTGATGGAGCCCTGCCTGTGGACTAAATGTCATTGCAATCCTCATACAACACTCAGGTGGGTGATTTTATACCCACTTTATTCCACAGAGGATGAGATGTGGCTTATAAAGGGTGAGCAGAGCTCCCTGAATCCAAGTCGGTCTGGACCCCAAGTCCACCCACCTTCTAACTGGAGCCCCAATCGCCCCACTGCTACTGCAGACAGATCTCGGTCTCAGGAGCAAGGAACTAACATTCACACAGCACAAACTGCTGAAACAGCCCCCTGAAGCCTACTGCAACACACTTGCACCCCCGGAACCCAGCTTTCTATGGGAGACGCGACTCTGAAATCTATCTTCACAAACACACAATCATCAGGCTAAGTTAAAGTCCTGCCGGCCAGACAATACTCACCGCAGAGACCAAAGACAAGGTCTGATCCCGTTTCAGTGAGGATCCGATGGAAGCGTCTCCCCCACGCTCCTCGGCCCCTACGGGAAGCTCCTCTGTGGCTGGAGGCCAATCACATAGGCTTCATCATTTCAGCAGGGCGGGGCATCTACCCGGAGATAGTCATCTATTCCATGGGGCAGAGCAGGTGAGCGACAGATAAGCCCTCCTGTCGCTTTTTCAGGCCCTGCTCACCCATACAGGTGGAGGAAATGAGTCTTCCCTGTGTGTGTGCATGTTGTGACATGAGCATGCACAGCCGAGAGACTGGAAGGAGCACCAGAGAGGCTCAAAACCACCATGGTGCTGAGCGGCTGAGGGAGCTCAGATAAGTCCCCCCACCAAGGGACTCACATTCTGCTCTACAAAGTGAAGAGTTAAATCTCCAGATGTATCAGCGAAGGTCCCCTCAAATGAGCCTCATCTCTGAACCCACATATGATGTGACCATAGATCAAGGGCATGTGGATGGGCCACACAGCAAGTGATGGGGCTTATCTCTGCCATTAAACATTGAAGGAGCAGACCTAAGATGATCTTCCAGTTCATACGATAGGGTTTGGAGGAAGGTAGGCTGATGGGGGGGGCCTTAGTTTAAAATCCCAACACATAAACTCAGATTAAACTCTAAGAACAAAGAACAGGAGAATGACATGACCATGATATTAAAGCAGGACTTTATAGATCTCTGTGAAGTCACCCACCCCTGCTTGGGACAAACTACGAGTGTAGAATAAAAACTTCCTGTGTAGAATAACTACCAGTACAGAATAGTAATTTCTGTAGCATTTAACTTCAGAGTCAGGTAGATTCAGAATTGAGTCCTGGCTCTACTAGTTGGTAACTGGGTGATTTAGAATATGTTATTTAACATCGCTAACCCTCAGTTTTTCACCTGAAAAATTGGATTGATGGTAAATACCTATTTAAAAAAAGTCTCATGAGTTTATTTAAAGTCAAATAATGTCAATGAATGTGCTGTGCCCTGAGCCAAAGGCTCTTCCTGGTGGTGGGCATCTGTATTTTTATTCCCTAAGTCAAACTTAGAAGGCCATGTGTCAACTAAGTCCCACTCATTCTACATTGTTCTGAGTCCTTCAACACAGTGCCAGTTCATAGAGGAAATGTCTGCAGCCCAGTTCTTTTCCTTTTGCACAGCTTGTGTTAGGAAGCTGAAGCCTCATCATCACGCAGGACCGTGGGACACATGAGAACTCAGGGAGTTCCTGCCAGCATCACGCACCCTCTTCTCTGTTCCTGGCTCCACTGGTCTCTGAGTAGCTACCTTCAGCCATAGTTAGTCTGGGAACCCAGATCCCTAATGTGCTGCTTAGATTGCCCTTTTCCATGAGCCCAGTGTGGATACAGCAGTGTAGGGTCCATAGCTGGTCTTCTGCATGGAGAATCCTCGAATAAGAACCTTCCAGGACACCACCCCATGGCTCACAAGACTGTTATTGTCAAGGGTCTTTGAGCAGGGTAAGACTGGGTCCTCATGTGCACGCTCAGAGTCATAGTAACAGAAAAAACAAAACAAAACAAAAACAAGGCAAGGATTTCCACAAAATAAATTTAATTTATTTAAAAAAGAAAAAAAAAAAAGCAAGGATTACTGAGGGCTGTTCCCCGCTTCCTCTGTCACCAGTTCCCACCCACCCTTTTGCTGCATGTTTGAGGCCTGGATCAATGACACTGCAGTGCACACATACGGGCATGTGTGCCAACTCCTGCTGAAGATGAAATGAGGATTTGCTCACAAAGGCACTTAACCTGCTGCTGACCAGAGGACCCCAGAATGGGTCTGTGGGATCCACAGGATTTCCCCAGTGATGCCGGAGCAGGAGAGGTTGGATGCTCCTCTCTGCTCGAGGGCAGACAGCAGCCCAAGGGAAGAGCAGATCAGGAGAGCAATACATGCAGCCAGAGCATCTGTACATCAACAGGAAATGTGTTTTTGATAGTTTATCACCTGGTAGAGAAGGGGTGTCGATGGGGCTTGATAAGGCACTTATCCTCCCACCCTGCCCTCCCACTTTTCACAAGACTTCCTGCTCTTTCCTCCACAGGCACCTCTGACCTTTGTGGGACACAATCTCCCGGAGAACACACATGCTCTGCAGGATACCAGTCCCCCCTCTCCACTGCTAAGGGAGGGAAATGGAACATCAACATAATTAGGAAACGCTTAAGGGGGGAATCCTTACTCACCCTCTAATCACCCTGATACAATTTTTGCATAGCACCTTTTCTGCATGTTTGCAAGGATTTTAGGACTCACCCCCACCCCAGGATGTGGTCTCTCTGCCCCCACAGAGTTTTCATGACATTTTTTAATGGCTCCCAGTTATCCTGCCTCACTGGTATAACCCCAAGTTGGGAGCCACTCTGTGGTTGTTTCGTTGTTTCCGGTAGAGGAGACAACTGTGCCGATCGACTTTGCACATGACTTTGTGGCTGACCTTAGATGCACTCCCTCAGGTGATGGGGGGAGGTTTTGGGGGGTAGGTGGTGTTCAAGTCAAGGACAGAGACTCAGCCCTGATTGGTGGGGGCCTCTGCTCTCACCAGGCACTCAGCTGGTTTCCGTATCACAACTGCTGTCTTTTTTCACTAATTATATAGGGTTATTCCCACAAGTGTGTTTTCCTCCAGGTTATTACTGGGAATAAGATGCTTCACTGTTAATGAGTACAGGTGTCTACGAAGTGCAGGTTGGTGGTAAACAGCAGGGTCAGTATTCAAGTTCAGATGCTTTACCCACTTCCTCAACTTCTGCTCTATCAGCTACTGGTGGAAGATGTGGGGTAGCAACACACACCTGAGGAGGTGTGAACCTGGTCCCCTAAATCATAGGCAGTGCTGTAAACCCATCTTATCTCACTAAAAAAATAAATAAATAAACACCAAAACCAAAAGTATCACAAGAATTGGTTCACTCTCCCAATGGTAGTCACCATGGGAGCACTGACTGCCTCCCTGGCATTCCTGAGGGTTGTCTGAGGGGAGGTGTTCTTGTCATCACTGCCAGTTCTGAGTTGCACCTGCACTGTCCAGCTCATTCAGATTACTCTTCTTACCACTTCCCGCTTATTTCTGCTCTCCGCTGACAGATAATGGATTCAGGCCCGCTGAAATGATTCTCCTGTCCCCAAAAGAGCCCCAGAAGGCACCGTGTGTCCCCAGGCTTTCCCGAGCTGCTGGTGGTGACGTCGTTTGCATATTTCCAGTCCCCTTCCCTCTCATCGTTCCTCTCCTCACCCTGGTCTTGCAGTCCCCAACCCAGCTCCATCCTCCTCTTCCCTTACTTGATCTTGGGGCCTCTGTCTGCACTTCCAAAGTCTTGTTAATAGGTGACCGCAAGATTTTTCTTCCAAACTCTGGACAGTTTTGAGAGTAAAAGGGGCCCTAATGAGCATTTCATGGGGACAACACATAAGTGCAGGGAAAGTCCCTGGTTACCAGGGTGGGCAGGTGGGCACCATAGTCCACTCCCACAGGCCAAAGGCTCCTGGACTTGCCCTTTATCAAGGCCAGGAGGGGCAGACTCTTGAGGATTTCCCTGCTTCTTTCTACCCACTGGCCCCAGTCACAGAACAAAGCCATAGAATATGTTTTCCCATCACCCTCCAGAGAAGGTGGAAGTCAGCTCTGAATATAAGTGAAGTTTTCTTTTTCTTCCCTGCTCTTTGCTTATTCATCATCTACCAAGCATGTTTGGTCATTGATCTCATATCCAGACCAACACCAATAGCATCTCTGATGTCTGGAAGAACACTCTGGGAAACTGTAAGCTCAGGAAGTGGGGGGCTGTTCATGTCACCTCAAACAGCCGTCAACAATGATGGGATGAGGGCATCGTGGGCAATAGGAGTCAGGGTCTGGGGTGCCCTGTGATGACTCCCATAGAATCTGGAGCTTTTCGGGTGATAGGAGGGGAGAGGGGTGTGGCTGGGAGCACTGGGTCTGTTAAGTGCTGGGGCACCATAACACCCCTACTGCAGACATCTGCCCCTCCTATCTGCTATTTGACCATGTAAGGTAAACTTCTACTTGGGGGCCTATGTTCTCGCTTTCTTTCTATTTGAAATGGTCTTCCCTATTTACCCTCAGGCCTCATATCTCACTTCCTTCAGGTCAAATGTCAGGAGACCTCCTGGTCCTCCAATGCAGCAGCCCGCATCCCCACCCCACCCCACGTCCCAACTCCCCCACCCCACTCCCTGCAGCCAGTGACCTGCTTTTCTTTCACAGAAACACATTTCTGACAGGATGTGTATTTACTTGTTTATTTGCTCAAAACCCATCTCTCCTGTCTAGAAAGTGAGCTCCATAAGGGCAAGGTTGTCTGTAGGGCTCATAGCTGCAATCCTGGGTCCAGAACGTGGTGGTATTTGATGAATGTTTTTAAATGAAGGAAAGAAAGATTGACCCAGGTGCAAAGTTCCAGGCATCTTCCAACACTCCCCCCCTCTCCACCCTCTGCCCCGGCTGTCAGTCAGTGGTGACAGGCTGTGGCCCAGTGCCTCTAGGCAGCCCCTTCCCAACTGCTTCCCAGGAGGCCTCCACTCCCCCCCACACACACACACACATAGCTTATGCCCTCAGTGAGAAGCACCTCTCCTGCCCTGTAGCCCCCACACCGTCTCCTGTCCCAGTATGATTCCTACCAGGGGTGCTGACCCCAGCCTGCCAGGGGGTGGGGGGGGGAAACAAAGCCCCACTGACTCCTGAGTGGAGCGAAACTGCCTCTTGACTTCTGCCTGAGGGACAAAATCCAGAAAGGTTTCCATGTTGGCCAGTCTGTCTCAGGAACCTGCTCTGGGGTGAGGGGTGGTTTAGGTTAGCTGTCCCTTTGTCTTTCACAGCTGCTCCTTTGCATTAGAACTGTGCTTTGCTGCAGCAGATTCCAAGAACTATCCAGCCACATGCACACATATACACACCACACACACACATACACACACATACACACCACACATACACACACAGGAGAAGCCATGTGAGGGGTGGCCTGACGGGGTGCAGGTCTGCCCCACCCTGCTCCCATCAGTGGAATACAATGGCAGCATATTCCACTTGGTCTGGTGAAGTAGTCCTGGGATGATGGAATGAGGGGACATTGGCATAGACCGCGAAGTCATCCTCCTTCTGCAGAACCAGGTTGATCACGTTGGAATATGTGGCATCGGCATGGCAGGGGAGCTCCTTGAGGGACAGGACCTGGTTAGAAGCAGGTGGCTGGGCACCAGACACAGCTGCTGGGCTGTCCCGACAGGATTAAGCAGACCCTGCCCTCCTGCTGAGCGGCCCACACCCCCTGCTCTTCAGAACCTTCTCTCTCTCTGGGCTGTTCACTGCCTCCTCCCCGCCATCCCAAAGAGCAGACAGAGTCCCGGTAGAACACAGCCTGGATTCCTAGCCTGAGATGACCACGGTCTATAGGTTCAAGATGGCTACTTCCTTACCAAGGGCTTGTGGTGAAATTTGGTCTGATGTCTCAGTTGTTTCTTAAACAGCCCTGGAAAAACGAGCAAACTTGGAGTGAGCCAGAGCTGGGGCCGCAATCAACGGTGGGACTTAGAGTTCAACTTTGAAATTCAAGCCAAGCACATCCAACCCCTAGGCCTCTGAGACCAGGCTGACACCCGTAAAGAGAAGAAGGGAGCCCAGCTGGCACACCTTGTGATGCTGGTGATTATTAACACAACATTATGTGGTGTTGGTGTTACTTTCATTCAATACATATAACCTAAAGTGTGCCCACAGATCGTTTGTGTGTGGTTTTAGCATTAAGGATTTACTTCGCAAATAAGTCTTGTGCTATGTGCAAAGTCCCTGGGGAACGGCAGAAAACAGACCCTACAACTGTCAGCCCCCTCACCTGAGGCTCCCCACAGAGAGATCCTCCACCTCTGCCACTGACCTCTCCCTGCCCCTTGTCCCCAGCTCCAGCGTTAGCTCTTCAACTTACTCTCATGCCTCCATTTTTTCAGGATCATGGACAAGACACCCACCAGGAGCAAGAGAAAAGCCAGGATGCCAATGGAGCTGGAAACAGCCAAGGCGGCTGTTCCTGAGCTGAGGGAAGCAAGCAGGAGAGGTGAAGCCCTGGCTGCTCTGTTCATTTCCGTGAGCCTCCTGCAATCCTGCCTGGGCCTCCCTGCTCCCACGGGCAGTCCCACCTCTGGGTCTCCCTACCCCTGGTGGTCAACTGTCTCCTGCTTCCACTCTGGGCTTCTCTCCTCTGCCCCCATCCCCACACACCCACAGAAGATCCCTTCTCACACCCACCTGCTGAGTTGTCCAGAGTTAATGTCTGGCTTCAGGGTGGTGGTATTGTCTGCAGAAAAAAGAAGAGAAGAAAAACAAATGGAACCTGAAAGTGATCCAACACATGTTATGGACTGATTCTAACACGTTATGGATCCTGCCAACACCATACATTAAACCATGATCCCCACGGTGGCGGCATTTGGAGTAGGACCTCTGGGAGGGGTCAGTCAGGTTTTGAGGGAAGCATGCTCTTGATTAGTATCAGCACCTTTATAAAAGAGACCTCACAAAGCCTCTACCCCTTATCGCCCTATAAGGACACAACCAGAAGATGATAGTCTCTGAATCAGGAAGTGGGCCCCCTCAGACAGTGGGGTACCAGCACCCTAATCCCAGATCTGCTGGCCTCTAGAGTGATGAGAGGTAAACCTGGCAGTTTATCACAATTGTCTAGACTCACCAAGATCCCACTCACGAGTTCTGCAGTATCTAAATGGTCATGTTGACTACCATGTGTTGGTAGCTATGTGATGTGATAGACATGGGCATATTCATTATCTCAGGTAATCTTCAAAGCCAGGCATGGTGGCACGTGCCTGTAAGCTTCAGCCTATGAAATGGCTGGGGCTAGGGATTATGGTTTGAGTCCCACTTGGGGCAACACAGCAAGACCTAGTCCCCCAAAATAGCTGGGTGTAGTGGCACACGCCTGTAATCCCAGCTACCTGGGAAGCTGAGGCTGGGGATGGCTTGAGTCTATGGTATCCCAGGCAACGTGAGCCTGCAGTTCCATGGGCAAAATAGTGAGACCTAGTCTCAAAAAGAAAAAAAAGATCATGTAATCTTCATAGACAACGAAGTAGGAACAGTTATTTCTTAAACCAGCTCACAGAGCTTAAGCTTGTTCAAGGTCACAGGATTAATAAGTAGCATAATCTGAATCTGAACCCTGAATCTACTTTACATTGTAGATCTGAAATCTACTTTACATTGTGTTCACAAACATTACACTTCACTGCCTTTGTGCCTTCACCTCACTCGAGTCCACCATGTTCACAGAGGACTGTGGGTGACCTGATGTCACCTGTAGGATGTCCTGGAAGCAGCCAGCCAGGGGGCTGCAAGGTATCAATACCCAGGGATAGACATCTGAAGGGTCCAGAAGGGCCAGCACACAGCTGCTTGGCCTGAAACCAGGCAGCGGGGGCTGGAGGGGGGGGTAGTCTGCCTGTGCTCTGGTAAATGGAATGCTGTTATTATCACACTATGAAGCAATGTCTCCTGCATCACAGTGAAGATGCTGCGCCCAAATCCCCCAGCCATGGCCAGTTCCGGATTCTCAGTGTAGCACGACCGTAAGGCACAGCCACTGCTCATGGTGGAGGGGAGGGAGTCAGGACAGGTGGCTGACCCATGCTGGAACCAGGATTTGTTTTTCATTCCTCCTAAAACTTGGTCCCTTAACTCAGGAACCTTTTCATTTCTTCCCCCATGAAGTGGAGCTACCTGATTCAGATCCCTAACAGTTGGCCCCTTTCTGGACACATGTCTTGGGGACCCGGCTTCTCAGATACCTGACTGCTGAGGTTGCTGCCAAAGTTGGGTGTACGGGCCATATAGAGTTGCTCAGGACATCAACTGCCCATGGAGGATGAAGTGCATCTGGCGGTAGCAGCACCATGGCCTCTTGGGGCACTGAGGCCAGATGGGACTGTCTGGTGACATAATGGCTCACTTCCTCCTGAATTCTCCCCTGTCTCCCTTCTGAGGAAGATAGCTAAGCTCCCCAAGTTTCTCTTTGACAACTCCTTCTGAGCAAAGAGTAGGGAGGGGATTTAGAAAGCAGACCTTCCCAGTCCCCATGGTGCAAGATGAGGTGCCCAGTTGCAGAGACAGCTATGTGGAGAGGGCAGGTATGGAGAGAAGTCTGCCACACACAAACCTAACTATGAGAGGAGGGGCTGGGGCAGCAACTGTAGGAGGCAGGGCTGGGAAGGGCACAGGTGTTTGCAGCAAGGAGCACAAACAGCATGGAGACCAGGGCCAGGAAAGCAAGGACTTGGCCTGGTAGGGCAGAGGCGGGAGGTCTGTGGAGATAAGAGAAAGCCTGAAAGATGATGTCACAAAAGAAATTGGAACGTAGAGTTGGGTGGCCTAAGTCTCAGGTACTTCCTGTGTGATCTTAGAACTCTCACTTAACCTCTGAGTTCCATTTTCTTCATCTATAAACACCTATCCCACTGGGTAGTTAAAGAACAAAGTCACACTACTGTTTTGTTTCACATAAGAACCACTTCGCCTCATCTGGTTTTCAGGTGATCTTACCTGAGCAAGGCACTTGAATGAGGTTGTCCAGAAAGGCAGAGCTGGCTTTGGAATCGCAAGAACTGCAGTTGGTTCCATTCATTTCAACAAAGGGTTCAAGCATGGGGCTATTGTCCCAGGCACTATGGTTTCTAGGACAGGTGAAATCTCCAGCTGGAAGCAGTCTCTCAGAGACAGTTAGCAGTAGCTGGCAGACATGGAACCTCAGAGAGCTGAGTGACCTTTCTCCACAACTTAGGTTCCTCCATGGGAATCTGTTGGAAGGGGACAATGTTAGCATCTCACCAGGTGAAGACAGTGACATTATTTCTCCCTTGGGGACGGTACCTTCAGATAGGCCTCTCCCAATCACTTGGTCCAGAGTTGGCTTCCACATCGTATGTGTGACCTGCTAGCATGTGAGTCTACATCAGCCATATGTTGAATGACTATCAGTCTCTCATCACAAGATGTTGGGCTCCACAAAAATACCCTTGTTTTCTCAGATCCTTATGGCACCCCCAGTGCCTAGAACAGTAATTCAAGCAGTGAAGAGGTTTGCTATGTATCTGCTCAATGAATGAATGCCGAAGACTCCTCTATAGCACACTGACCAGGCTCACTCAGCCTCTGTCAGTATTGTGGGAGAACTTCCACCATAGATTTTGAATCTTTTAGTTGATGGCAAATGTTATCATTTGAAGAAGTTGATTTCCAATAAGCAATGAACACATCAGACTGTGTGATAAAATCAGTGAGATTGAAGGGATAATACCAACTTGAGAAAGAGAAATTTCACCTGCCCGATGTTTACCCAGTGTTCTTGGGGACAGTAGGATGGCTTCCTGACTAGTGTGTGGTTGACCTGGGGGAGATATGGGAATCCATTGCTTCCACAGTCCCTACTGCAAACACCTGGACCTGGCCTCCTCCTCTGCCTTGGGCAGGAGCTGAGAAGTGTCAAATGAAAGAGGAGCTGCCATCCTCTTCCTTCTACCCCTCACATCCACTTGAGAGGGCTGTAGGGACAGTCAAGAGATCCCTTAATGAGGTGAGAGTAGAACTAACCGAGTCCAGTAAGACCCTGACTGAACTCAGTCTCCCTGTTTGTGAAACAAGGAAAGGCAAGACTATAGGACTACAAAAACTACTAATTTTTTCCAAACCACACCTCATTGCTCCCCTGCTCATCTCCCCTTCTCACACCTCACTTTACTCATTGAACATTTCCTTTAATCATCATACAATTGTTCAAGTAATGGTAGAACTTTTTATTTTGGAAAACAGTCTAAATGTTAGGAATCTTTTTGTTTTCTTTTTTTTTTAACTCATAATTTTGAAAGGAGGGCATCAGAATCTTTTCAGTTTGGGATGTCTGAAAGTTTTTAGAAGGAATCATTAAGTATGGAGAATTGGCATTCCACCGGTTTCAAATTTGAAAGTTAGAAAGGGATAATCAGAAAAACTGCTCTCCAACCCTCACCCTCCCTAAAGGCAACCAACATTCTCAATTTACTAAATGCCTTATGAATATATCAGCAAGTGACAGACATATAAACATGCATAAAACAGATCTTTTTTTTATAGGTGGTAAAATTGTAAGGCAGTTATTCACTCTCTTGTTTACCTACCTAATGTTTTAGAGCTAATTTGTTAACAATATGTAAGAACATTTCTCCTTCTTTCTCTTAACTGCTGAGTTCTCTAGTCTCTGGATGCCCACAGCTTATTTAAAAGCAGTGAGTATGTATATTGTTTCCAATTCTTTGCTTTTCCAAGGACAGTACAGTTATTGAATGAGTACAACATGCATCATCTTGCATATGTGTAAATATATGTTTAAAATTAAGGGGGGTGGTTATTAAAAGATTTGCAATTCAAATTTTAAGAAATCAGTATAATTTTTACTTCTAGTCCTTCATTAAATGACAGAAAATAGACTCAACTGCCAATGTCTTTTAGTTTTTTCTATAACCAAGTTACAATTCACTACAGGAGGGCAGAATTCATGTTATTTTAGTCTCACTTTAGGTTCCTTCCATTTTTGTGATGTGAGAATGCCCATTCATTCTATAACTGGGAAACTAAATGCTAACAGATTTACTCAGTATTGTTGTAACTACAAAACACAGTCAGAAACAAGAACTTTCACATCACAGAATTTGGACTTCTCATAAGCCTGCCAAAACAGACACTCCCCTTCTAGGTCCTGACATGAAGTGTTGCCACCGAAAGAAGCCTCTCCCAAAGCTTTCAACTCCATTCAGGTTGTTCTTCCCCAAGAAAAACCCTAGAAATACCCCCCACCCCAATTAACCAAGAATGGAATACCAGAACTAAGAGCAACTCTTAACAAAAATCTTACATCTCAGTAGTGCTGTAGTATAGTGTGAGCCAAGAAACAGCCCAGGTTTCTCATCAAACTGTCAGAATTCTATGACAGATATTTCACAAACAATTCACTTAAAATTCACATCCACTCACACACAACTCAACTTGTCCACAAACTTTCTCCTTCCCTTCTGCAGGCTTTACTAGGCATTGTTATGACTAGCTAATCTTTTACTATTAAGTGGTCAAATGAGATGAACACTTCCATCACTAATGAGAATGGGTGGCAGGCACCAAGGATAATATTCAGGTAGTCTTTTGAGACCTTGGTGTCCTGGCCAGCTCCAGCTGCTTTGATGATGCCCGCAACCACTGCCTTAGGCCCCAAAGACCAAAACCACCCAGTAGATAGTCCGAGAAGCTGGAAACATCTACGACTGGTAAGGAACAATATCAACTATGGGAAAAACAGGTCACAAACTATGCCCCAAGAGCCCGTGTGGATAGAGGTCATGTCTCATTTATCTTTCCTGCACTCAGACCAGTACCTAGAACATAGCAAGCCTCAATGAGTGACTGAATGAAAGATTGAACACACTCTTTTTACCCAGACCGGCCCAAATGTACTGCTGCAATCAGGTGAGGCTATCAACAACAGAGGGGAGAGGATGTTTAAATAAACTTCCTCCTGGCTTCCTCTGAAGTAAATATCTTCATCGTTTCTAGGACTTTAACTGATTTTCTGGTTGTTTTTGCAAATTTTCATTTCTCAAAATAGAAACCCTCCATCTCCTTGAGGTTTATGACAGAGACATTAATCAGTTGGGGGTTGCTTTAAAGATCATCTTTTAGATTTTCAGTTTGTATAGTGGTTTATTTGCAAACCTCAAACAATTTCCTTAACATTTGGCTTCCTAAGAAAATTAGAACATCAGCCTCTTGGGATCCTACATAAGATAACCAGTAATTGCAATAAAAATAACTTACGCTGTGAAAATTATGAGGGTAACCAGAGAAGAAAGGAATGTAGGGTAAAGAAAAAGGGATAGAGTCAATAAAGGCGATAGGATAGTAGCGTTACAACTTTGGTGGTGGGTGGGGGTAGCTGAAGCAAAAATATCCCAAGAGAAGTCTTAATCCAATAGAACTGCAGAGGAAAAATTTAAGGTAATGGCTATAGCATACTTGCTGAATTAAGAAAAACAATGGATGGAATAAAGTAGTAACACAGCAATGATCAAGAATATGAGACTGCTACAACAGAACCAATGCACCTAAAAAATAACTGAATTCAAAAATACAATTAAGTATCTCAACAATAGATAAATGACTAACAAGAATTCATGAGCTTGAAAGCATGGTGGTAAAGAACACACAAACGGAACAACAAAGAGAAAAAAATTCTATAGCATCCATGTCATTGGAATTCTAGAAGTTGATAAGAACAAGAAAGGTATAGAAAGGAAACAATTGCTGAGAACTATCTTAATCTGGGAAATCTGATGTCCTGATACCAGAGACCCAAAGAGTTCTAAACAAAATAATCTCAAAATAAAATACTCCAAGACACACTACAATTAAACTGTTGAAAGACAGTGACAAGGGCAGCATATTTAGAACACAAGAGAAAAAAGAACAACCTATAAAGGAACACCAGTTAGACTGCCTATGGACTTCTCAGTAGGAAATATATAAAAGAAGGGAATGACAGAGATATTTAAAGTACTTGAAGAAAAAGATTTCCAGTTTAGTATGCTTTACCCTGGAAGATTGTCATCCATGATAGAAGGAAGGGTAAGGAGCATCACTAAAAATCAAAAACTGAAAGAATTTATTAACAAATCACAGATTCCTCACTCCTCATGAACTGAGATGTCCCCCCCTCCAGGAAGTCCTCTATCTTCAGTCCCCACTCCTCAAGGGCATTAGGCCAGGTTACTTTCCTACAGAGTACACACACCTATCATCCTGTTACCTCTTCTGTGTTCCTTTCTGGACCACAACCCCTCCAGGGAGGAGCAGGGCTCATGCGTCATCACCTGCAACTGGAGGAGGCCCAGTCTCTGGCACCCAACTGTTACTCAAGAAAAGTTCAGACATAGACATATACTAGTGAACAAACACATTCATCTATAAAAAAATGTCCCCAATAAGTGAATACATTAAAAGTTATGTTAAACTAGTTGCTGTAGGAGGTTTTGTTTTTTGTTTATTTGTTTGTTTTAAAAAACAGAAGTGCTCAGCCTGGTGAGTTTTCTGACAGAAAGGCCAAGGCCAAGTGGTCCTGGCTTGGTAATGATTGACTGTCATCAAAAACCCTGAAAATGGAAGAAAAAAAAAAACCCTATAAATGTCCATACATCAGCAGTGACCCAGCATTGAGAAGGATTTCTTCTGAGGAAATAGTTCTGTATGTATGCTAAGCTTCGGTTGTGAGATGGGGGTACATATGGGTCATTGACAACAGTAGCTGTGGAGAAACATCCGGTGTCTGTTGCTATAAACAGCCAGTGGTGTGAATTGTGTCGATGGTGGGACACAAATGGAAGTAATGAGACTATGCCATCAGAGTGAACAGCAAGAGTGAATTATTGGCAGGGAAGATGCTCACACCACATTGCTGAGTCAGTAAAAACTGTGTAACAGAAGAATGTTAGAAACCACCATTAAATCAACACACCATTGCACATGTCTGCATGTATCTGGTATGTCCTCTTTTCATCCCAACATGTTGATGTATTATACTTGCGATGTAGCAGGAAATATGCAGCTATCTTTCCACATCACAGCTCAGATATTCATAATGAATCTGGTGTGGAGACACCAAGTGATTTCTTCTTTCTTCACTGAGATTTCTAAATTTTTCTGCTGTGAGCATATATTGTGTTAGAGAGAGAAGAGAGAAAAGATAAAAAAGGAGAAAAGTGAGAACAGAATGGAGAAGAACTGGTTTCCTGGGTGACCAGCGCCCTGTCCCTGCCACCCCCTGCCACCCCCACCACACCCCAGCCCCAACTCCTACTGAAAGGGGCAGTGTGTTTCTCAAAAAGAGGGTAAGGAGTTGAGAACTCCAAGAGACCACAGAAGATTTGGAAAAAGAACGTTTTTTTAAAAAATTTTTTAAAAAGAAATATTCAGAGTCCAGTGAAGTTGCCAACAGGCAACCTGGGTATGACCCAAGCTGTGAACCCAGCACCTGAGAGGAAACTCTCCCCACTGTAAAACTATCCCCATGTTTCATAATCCTGGTGTGCTTACAAAGGCCTGTGGGGGTCATCCAAAGCTTGTCATTCCTCTTGCCCTCTCACCTCTTTCTGGCAACATCTATTACTCTTAATGGAGATCAGTAAGGTAGTCTTGCTGTGAAACGTCTTTTTTCCTTTTTGCCACCAATCTGCATTGATAAGTGAGAGGTTCTCCCCCCAAAATCCCCAACTCCACTGAAAGCACAAGTTGGCAAACATTCCTTCATCTAGTGCCCCAGTGTCCAGCCTCCCTGGAGACCCCAATATTTGGCTCATTTTAAAATTCAAAGCCCTCTGCAGAGTAGATATTAAAAAAAAACATGTTCTAGCAATAGCCACTGTGAGAGATCTGGGGAGCACTGCCAGAGGCTCAGGACCAAAGGATCAGGGGAAGCGACAAGGACATGGGT
>PVHY01015081.1:0-36808 GCA_004024945.1 Uropsilus gracilis
GGTTAATTATTTCAAGGAGTTTTTCTGTGGATTTTTTGGGGTTCTCTACATATAGAATCATATCATCTGCATATAATGATAGTTTCAGTTCCTCTTTTCCTATTTGTATCCCTTTTATATCTTTCTCTTGCCTTACTGCCCTGGCTAGGACTTCCAATACAATGTTAAAAAGTAATGGAGAGAGTGGGCATCCTTGCCTGGTTCAGACCTTAATTGGAATGGTTTTAGTTTTTCCCCATTTAAGATGATGTTTGCTTGTAGGTTTGTCATAGATGACTTTTATTATGTTGAGGTATGTTCCTTTGATCCCCAATTTTTCAAGGGTTTTTATCATAAATGGGAGCTGAATTTTGTCAAATGCTTTCTCTGCATCTACTGATATGATCATGTGGTTTTGGTTTTGTTCATTTTCTGTCATCAACCTCAGATCATATTATTTTTATATTTTCTTAAAATACATTTAACTGTGAAACTGGGTTTGTAGAGTTGCTAAGACCCTGCCAGCCAATGTCAGCTACTGTCTAGACAAAACACATAGATGATGATGATGATAATTAACCCAAGATGTATAAGATACTGAAAACACTCTTAATTCACACAAATCACTCATGATATGATTAGTCTTTTTTCATTTAAAATGTGTGGAAAGTAGGACTGGGTGAAATTCTGTAACGACATTGACTAATTCCCAAGCTGCGAGTTGGCAGAGCTATAGTCCACAACAGGCTTATTTGCTCTTAATTCCAGGACTCTTGGTCCATCACAGAGTTTTCTGGACCTTATATTCAGTAACTTAACAGTCTACTGTTAGGATGTATGGTTATTCACCCCCCACCCACACCCATTAGCAGAGCCCAGGAAGATTTGCTATACAGCTCTACCTTGTCATGTAATCCTTTGACCTGCAATTCACACACCTGCCACGAGATGGAAGGAATGCTTTGTTGGGGGGGGGGGGCGGTCAGCTGGAGAATAAAGTAATCCGTTAAAAATGGCTTGTTAACCAGTGGCCAGTGCTTAACATAGCCCAGTCCCCAATTTAGGAGGTTATGTAGCTGATGCCCTCTCCATTGGGATCTCTCTGCCCATGATCATCTTAGTGATTTAGCAACAGTCCTTTCTTTGTGCTGCTTTTGTCCCACAGTGGTTTCTGATACCTTGACCTTTTGAGTAGCATTAAAAAACCTTTATTCCCTTAGCTGCTAGTGCATCTTCAAGCTGTTACTGCTCCGCCCTGTAGTGCTTCTGCTTCTTCAGTGTTTGCATAATACTGTTTTGCAGCTTGTTCCCCAGTAACTCTCTGTTGTCTGAGGATGAATCTTTTTGCGCCCCCCCCCCCCATAATCTGATTCTGTCTTACCTCTTGTGTTTAAAATGCGCACTTCCTGGCTTGGCTCCTGCTAGCCTGTTGTATTCAACTTTAACATCTCTTTCTGATTCTGATTTACCTGTTCATTCAGTCAGCAGATAAGTTTGAATGGGTTTATGGTGTGCCAAGTACTGCCTTTGGCCCTAAGGACTCACCGTGGACTAAGACAAGTGAAATATAATCCCTGTTCTCATGGGAGTCTAACTGTAGCGGGAGCACCCAACCCATCCTTCCCACAGAATGTTTCCACTGTCCCCGGTGGAATGTTGCCTCCTCCAGTCCCCGAGATTTCGTTTTCATTTTTTAATCAAGAGGGACTCTAGAAATGCTAAGAGCGTTTTGCATTGTCCCAGAAGCAGTGCATGCAAAGGAGTGTGGCTGTGACCTGACCTTGATACGTATAGCACTTTTCATTAGGAATGTGCTGCAGATCCTGGAAGATACACACTTAAATACCCTCAGCTGGACATGCCTCTGAGGCTGCACTGAGCTTTCATAAACAGCTCAAGTGCCACAGTCTGGTAAGTTACAGCACATGGCAGGAGGACTAGTCTCACACAGCTCTGGCAGGTGCTTCCCAAACAAAATCCAGAGCCATCAGTCGTTCACATGAAAACATTAATTATTTTCTCCATTTTTTTCAGAACCTTTGTTTCATTTTACCACAGTTTTTGTACCAGTTCTTCTGTGGATTCTCTCAACAGGTTTGTCTACCTAGTTATTTGTTATAATGTAGTTTACGTTTACTATTAATGAATTATTTCTTGAACTACAGACTCAAGAGTTAACGTCAAAAGTAAAAGGATTTTTTTTGCGGGGGGCAGAGATTGGGGGTGGGCATCCAACAGTTGATTTTTTTGGCCTGGTTTTTGGCAGTAGTAGATGTTCCTGTCTTTGCTTTCATAATATTTTTAAATTTTCATCTTGAAAGTTATTTGGTGCAGCCTGTTAGACTTAAGATAACCTTAGAAACTATTTTGATGTTTTTGTTATTATCAGTGTATACAGTGTTTTCCAATAATCCTCAAATAATACAGCTTAATATTAGATAAAATTAACACCTTTTCGGTTTCTCGGGTTGATTTTATAGGAAAGTGTTGGCCAAGTAACTGCAGCTGCTAAATAAAGCCTTTGATTGCTTGTGCAGCTCTAAAGTTCTTTGCCCTGTATTCGTTTGTGAACACTGATTACATAAAAATGTGTTCCATGTTAATTGGATCCCTAAGTGGTAGAATGGGCAGTGCATTTGTAGGTTTGTTTTTAACAGCTGAAATGGATTTTTAACAGCTGAAATGGATTTTTGCCTTGCTTCCATCGTACTCAGTGACTCCAGAATTTGATAGTTAATCTACCAGTGGTTGAGTAAATTTCCCAAGATGAACTGCTGGTAACACCACCACAGGTACTTGAGAGGAGTTTACAGATTTCCAGGTGTGCTTATTCCTCATTGTGGGAAGTTTTGGGAAGGCAGCTATGCTCACCACACCACCAATGCAGTGGCAAGCTTTTGTTTTCAAATTCATTGCTAGTATCTTTTAAGAGAACGTATTCCCAGTGGGAAGTCACTGCTCTCTTTCTCTGGAACTTGCCTTTTTGCCACTTGTTATGCTGTCTCTTACATCAGTGCATCAGCCCCATGGTGCCAGTTAAGCAGATTGCTTTGTGAATTAATCATCTACTAGCTGTAGGAATTGCCGACAGCCTTGCTGCATTCAAAACTAACAAGATTAGTTAGAGTGTTATAAATCCTGATGAATCTGCTATTCTTGAGCATTTAGATTACTATTAATCAAAATGTTTCTAATTCCTCACTTCCTTTGATAAATGTAAGCATTAAAAAGTCGTTTGATTTAAATGTTAAAAACATTTCTTAAAAACATTTAAGAAAAATGTTTTCTTAAGTCATTGTAGCAGATTGCTAAAGGAAGTTGCTGAAAACATTGTTTTTCTTTTGAAAAGAACCTGTTGCATTGCTGTCCATTTAAAACATGTTTACCAAATTGTCTAAAGAAGGGACTTACTCCTTATGAAGCCAACTGAGATTTAGACTCCAGGCTGTCTTGGAGTATGTTTAGGTTCTCTTAACTGCTCAGATTTCCATAGGAGTTGATGTTTTCCTCAGTTGTTCGGCTGGTAGGTTCACTTATTTAACAATTATTTCTTAATTGCCTACCATGTGCCAGACAAAGTGCTGGGACTGCGGCAGTGGTCCAAACAAACTGACCCCTATGGAGCTTGCAGTACTGTGATAAGAAGAGAGCTGGATAAGTCACATGGTGTATTATGTCAGATACTGATAAATGTTCTGAAGGAAAAAAGTAAAGCATAATAAATAGTGGGACTGGAGAAGAAGGCTGCTATTTTAGAGATGACCTAGAAAGTTCTCTCTGATGTGGTGACACTTGGACAGAGATCTGAAGATGAGGAAAGTTGCTATATAGACATCTTAGAGGAAAAGTGTACCAGGTAAGAGGAAGGTCCTTCTGAGGTGGTGAGGGTAGTCAGCCATTTTCAGCTTCGATCCATGTCATGTTCTCTGCAACCCTGGACCTTGAAAAGTAAGCTCTGGAAAATACAAATAAGGGACCAGCAAAAAAAAACTACTCTTTAGCCAAACTAGGTATAGTATTGTCCTTTTTTAAAAAAAAATGAAAACATTTGTAACAGGTTTAACAAGAAACTGTGTTATCTACTAAACATGTTTGTTTTGAGGACATTCTTTCTCCTGTAATTATGCATCCAAGAATTACAATTATCTCTCGTGTAACGTCAAAGGACCATAGTGGAACAAAAGTAGATTGATGCTGCTTTTGTTTGAATGAAATTGAAGACTAAATTACATGCTAGTCAACTGAGTTATTTTTTTAATTTCCTCATTAGTGAAAATGGGTAATTTACAATGAAAATGTGGTGGTGTGTGCCAACAGACTAGTCCTTTCCCTTGAGAATGAAAAGGAATATAGGACCTTTGAGGGTACACTGTTTAACTCAAGAGTATTTTTGGTGAGTCTAAATATTTGTAGAAAGTACCTCCATGCTTTACGTAGAGTTGTATTTTCACTGGGATCGCACTAGCTCTTGCTTTGTGTGCTGGGCAGAGACAACACCCAGTAGGCTCTAAGGAGGTTTCTGCTTAAGAGTGAGTGGGGGATGGTAGAAGTAGTATGAAGAGGGCCACTCCTGCTGGGGGGGATAAGCAAGGCGCAGGAGGGATTGGAGATGAGGTCGGACAGGTAGAAGCCAGCCTGAGTGGGGCTTCAGAGCCACCCCTCTGTCAGGTCTTCATTTGTTTTACTTTCAGAGACAAAAGAGTCCACTGGAGAGTTTGAACAAAGCCATGGCTTGATTTGACTTCTGTTCTGATTGAGCTGCTCAAGCCATTGTGTTGTACAGACTGTAGGTCAAGCAGAGAGGTAGGAGGCTTGCAGGACACTCACGATGAATTGGTCTGGTTCTGCTTAGGAAGGGAAAGCCAGTTGACGCCTAGTCAACTGGATGCAGGGTGTGCAAGAGAAAAGAGGATACCTCCAGGACTTTGGTTCTGATTGGTTGGAAGGATTTGGCGATCCTTTGCAAGAGAAAAGAGGATACCTCCAGGACTTTGGTTCTGATTGGTTGGAAGGATTTGGCGATCCTTTCTGAGATGGGGAAGGCTTTGAGAGGAGCAGGTGTGAGGAGAGGGCAGGTCAGAAGTTTAGTTGCTGACTTGTGAACTTCGAGATATGCTGATGCCCAAAAGGCATGTGGATGGATGGGTCTTGCACCCAGGGGCCTCACCTTTCCCAAGACCAAGCACTTGCAAAGTGCAGCAGAGGGTTTGGGGAGAAGAGACTGTAGGAGTGGCCACTCAGGGAGAGAGAGAAGCAGTCTTTTCAGAATAAAACTTCTTGTCACTGAAGTGGTTCCAGGACCACAGTGGCTGCTGGGGTTTAAGTAGCATGGGGCTAGTCACTGAGACAGGCTGCACAGGAGCAAGCGGGTAGAAGGGGCAACCTCGCAGGGTCACAAGGTTAGTGTCTCGAGTAGCATGTGCCTATGGAGCAGCCAACAGAAAGGTGAAAGTTTAGGTCTAGAGACTGGAATTCGGGACCGGAAAAGTTGGACATCAGACCCCTGTACGTCCAGTCAGCTTTGCTTTTGTGAATCCGTTTATTTACTGTCCTAAGCATAGCCTGAAGACAGTGATCATGGTATTTAAAACTGAAAATATTAACCAAAAAACTGTGACACGTGCTGACTGCTGCCTGTATTGAGTTTCCCCAAGGGATTCCTGGCTTATGCTTAGTTCGACTTAGTTCACTACGTTTTTTGAAATGTTAGTTAATAGCTGTTGGAAATAGGGCTTACAGCATGTAAAGCCTTTGAATGAGACCCTTTTATCGAAAGGGCATATTAATATGACACATCATATCATGTTAGTTTCTTGTTTAAGATTACCAGTAAGAGGGACTTTGCAAGAATTCTTTTGCTGTCAAAAGGTGAAATGAAACTGTCTTGTTTTAGCTTGTGAATTTTCCAAGTATGAAAATGTCCTCTTGCCGGTTACAGTGTTTGGACAGTGTGTTTCTTTATCTTCTGTTGCATGTCGTTTCAGCCATTGTATGATGCCGCTTACCTTACAATGTACAACATCTGCTTTACCTCCTTGCCCATTCTGGCCTACAGTCTGCTGGAGCAGCACATCAACATTGACACTCTGACCTCAGATCCCAGACTGTACATGTAAGTTGAACACAACAATTACAGCTTCCTCAGACTTCGAAAGCTGTGCCTTTCCTATGTAGGTGGGTAGGGAGTGGAACCATCTGCCTCTTCAATTGTATGTTTGTGCTCTGAGTTGGTACTCAAACTAGACCTTTCAACAAGAAAACAACATATTTCTTAAGGGTGGGTCCCGTCCTTGCATTTGTGTGAACCACTTCAAAATCACTAGTTCTCAGAATTGAAAATCTGTTTTATCATAGCGTTCTGGAGTCTTAGAAAAAGTTACAATCTTTTATCTAACAAAAAATGAGTCACAAGCAAAAATCTAGTAGTTTAGATAGATATTGATTCCTACCTACCTCAGTACATTAACTGATGTTTCCTTGTTCCCTTTTTGTTGAAAACTGCCCCTGAAGTATAGTTTACCACCTTTGTTAATAAATGAGTAAATTAAAGTAAATATAAAACTGTTAAACATGTTTTGTTGAAGCAAATGAACTTATTGGCCCATTTATATTTATTTTGTATCTTGGAAATGGATGCTTTAACATGGATAAGAGAGCTGGCAGTAAACCAATTGTTTAACCTGTGATGTAATTGATTTTTATAAATTAAGCCTACAGCTAAGGATAAAGAGTGTTTATTTGCAACAGATTCTAAGCATTGCAGAATAGTCAATGAGAACTGCAATAGATTCGGATGGTTTGTCGTGTGGGTGAAGATGCACAGATTTAAGGAATTTCTTTAAGCAGTCTGACTTCCAGAACTCACACTTTGCCATTGTTGCGCTTAACCAGATATGCAAAATTTATCATCATTTTAAAAGCATTTATCATGGAAAATTTTAAACACATAGAGAAAATAAGACACTACTATAGTGAATTTTCCTGTCCTCACCACTCCAATCAATTTGGGACTTTTCCTATTTCATTACTAACACCATCTGCCCTCTCACAGACTAATTTTGAAGCAAATACCAAAGATATAAAGTAGTTATTTCAGTACATCTGTAGCTCTTAGAGGTCTTTTATTTATTTATTTATTTTTGTTTTTGAGACTTGGTCTCACTATTTTTGCCTGTGGAACCTCAGGCTCACATTGCCTGGGGCACCAGGACTCAAGCAATCCCCAGCCTCAGCTTCCTGGTAGCTGGGATGACAGGCATGCGCCACCACACCCAGCTATTTTTTGGAACTAGGTCTCACTACGGGCCCCAGGCAGGACTCGAACCACGATCCCTAGCCCCGGCCGCTTCATAGGCTGAAGCTTACAAGCATGAGCCACCGTGCCCGGCCCCGCATGTGTTTCTTTAAAATGAGAAGCCAGGGCCTGGAAGTGACTTGCGTAAGGATGCAGAGTTAAGCTAGAGCCAGACCAAGGTCAGCATTTGGTCTGGTAGTATTCCAGCTGCTTGAACAGCCATGTTTTGTCTTAAGACAGAAGTGAACCTTAATCAAGCAGCTGTTCTGGCTGCAGTGGGGTGTTGGCCAGTGGTCAGCAGGTTTCCACCCATTCAGCTGCACCGAGAGCTCTCAACCTAACCTCAAGTCCCAGCTCTATGACTTACGATGTGACCGTGACATATCATTTGGCCTGCTAAGTGCGTTGATTTCTTCACTACAGCAGGGATGACAACAGGCCCTCATCTCAAAGGTTTTATAAGGACTGAGTGATTCCATGTCAAAGAACTGAACACAGTGCCTGGGACGTAATAAGATTTCAGTAGAGGTAGCTCTTAATCTCACTGTTCTAACACCTTCCATTTAACCTGGCGGCTGTGCTGAGCACCTTCATCCTTGAAGAACATTGAAAACCTGAAGAAGGCAGTTGCACTTGAGCACAATACCGCAAGGGTTTCCATGAGGTGTTTGTGTAGGTCTTTCCAGGTGTAGGTCATGCGTGTTCCCACCATTTGTATAGGGGTACACTTGTGTCAAATACCATGTGTATCGACGCACAGCCCAGAATGCAGCTCTCCTCACCTGCTCATGGTCTGTCACGTGCTGAGTGCTTCTACTCCAAACTCGTAAATGCGAAACCCTGGTCTTTGTGACTCTGCAGTTGTCTCACTTCCTGTTACAGACCGCTTTGTGTAGCACATTGTAGATTTCACCTTCAAGGACTTATTTGACACAGGCCTTTCCCAAAAACTTCATGTGAACCAAGATATCACTGAATATTTTCGTATTTTTAAGAGATTTGACAAGTAGACCCTAGACTTCCCAAGGGAGGAAGCATAGTTTCCTCTACACTTTGAAGGACAAAGCAGTGGGCCGACTGTACCTGCAGCCTCCTGTCGGGAGCAGATGCTCAGACCCTTGCTGCTGGCCAACGTCCCCTGGAGCCCTGGGTCTGGTCTCCTTCGTGTCAGTGGAAACTCGCTCTCACTGAGTTTCCAGCAGCGTCATCATTTGTCTCAGTGCAGCTGGGAAACCTGACCTATAGCCCAGTAGACCATGATGCCACCATGCTTCTTCTTCCCAAAGATGGTCCAGATAGGCTGAAACACTTCCTGCTTTTGCCCTCTTGTCCTTAGCCCACAGTAGGAACTCTGCAGGCCTCGTGGGCTGGCAGTTACTGGGTGCTCTTTGCCCACATCTTCAAGGGTACTTTCCTTGGGACTTCCAGTTGCCTTGGGCATGAGTGACTGTGGGAACAGCTTATTTCTGGGAAGTGACTACTCATTCCTCCTGCAAATTTTCCAGGACAAACAGGAGTGCACTGCTTTATACATCCCCCCAATTTCAGATCCCTACATACACCTGGAAATCCTAGTAGGCAGTTGTGTATTTGCCATGTTTTCAGAAAACCCAGGAGTACTCAGTCCTAATTGAACAGACCTCTGTATTTATGTTAGAAAGGTTTTCTTAGAGAGCACATGGGGAGTGGGTAAGCTACTCCCTTACAGGGGAAGCTGGGGCAACCCAGCTACCTCCATGTGGCCTGGAGCTCTGTCCCTCTCCACCTTCATGTCCAGGTGGAAGGGGCCACACACCCTTCAGGGTCCACAAACTGGAGGGGAGGCCTCAGGTCAGGGGTGCTCTCTTGCACAGAGGATGCAGCTGGGGGGTGGGGTGGGGGCCTTCTGGTTCATTCCCACTGCAGCCATTCCTCTACTTGAATAAGAAAAACAGCAACTCAGATCAGATATACTTGAAGAAACAGAGAAGTAAAGGCCATGAAGGCACCCATCACCTGCCCAGAAAGAGCAGCTTGGTTGGAACTCCAAGACACAAGACGGTTGTACACAAGAGCAAAGACATGTCACCAGGAAACACTGACAACATTTCTGGCGCTGGGGCTAGGCTCCCTACCCATAGACAGTTTCAGCATGAGCAAGGAAACTCCCCATCTCAATGGGGGAGCAAGGCCACAAGAGCCACTCCACACACCAGACCGAAAGGAGGCTCGTCGACAAGCTCAGAAAGGCCACTTGCCCTAAGTATATTCATAGAGAACTGATCAGCCTGATCTGCAGTTCCCCCAGGAATGCAGGACTTCACCCAGGAGGACAGTGCTTCACAGGCCAATCATCAACAACTGACAACGAGAAAGGAACTGGAGTGAGCAGAGGGGCAACCAAGGGAAGGTGGGGAGGGGTGAGGACCATGTCTACAAACTCGAGCTATGTAAGCAAACAATAAGAATAAAAATTAATAATTTTCAAAAAGCAAAACAAAGGTTTTCTTATTTGGAACAGCCCAGTAACTGATCTCAGTACAGTATTGGCAACATTTTTGCTACTTGAGTGACAAACTGGCGACCTTTTGATAAAGGTTAAGAGCAATTTGAAATGGAAGCCAAAATTCCATGCACAGTGCTTTTGCAGCTCTGCTCTGTTAAAATTTGAACCCCATTTAACATTCTCAGATTGTGCTGTTTTGGACAAATTTGAAACATTTAATCTGCCTACCTGCCATTTATCAAAGCATGGCTATACAGCTTCAGATACATTATTGAAGAAACTGTTGAGTAAAAGAAAAACTTCCTCGCAGTTGTAGTTGGAAAGCTGTGGTAACTTTGTGGAGGATATAGGCTGAATTCAGCTCAAACTTGGATTGGCTACTAGTTCTGTACCTTACTGAGCCAGCTCGGGCTGCCGCACATTACAGTCCCCTAGAGAGTTTGAAAGCGAGCCTCCAGCCCAGTTATACCTGATGGCAGTTCAGTCAATAAGAGGGTGGGAACCAGGTGGCTGTGTTGTTCAAGAGCATGCGCAGGTGATTCCAATGGGCATCAGACTAGGCGCCGTTATACAAAATGACTATATGTACAAGACTATATGTGAATTCAGTTTTCTGGCCTGTACTAAGAAGTCAGCCAATAGGAACTGATTGGGACTGATGCTATTTTTGTTGTCAGTAGCCAGAACTCTTAGTTGTTTGCTCCAGTGCCACAGTCTGGCCTACCAGAGCCTTCCCTTCCCTCAGGATTAGCCCCTTCAGCATAACAGGGTCAGACCTCAGGTGTTCTTTTGACGTGTCACTGTTTCTAAATGAACAGCTTCCACAGATTCGATAACCTGTGACTTCTCCCTCTTCTTAACAGGAAAATTTCTGGCAATGCCATGCTGCAGTTGGGCCCCTTCTTATACTGGACATTTCTGGCTGCGTTTGAAGGAACAGTATTTTTCTTTGGAACTTATTTTCTCTTTCAGACTTCATCCCTAGAAGAAAATGCAAAGGTAAAAATACACATGCCATTACACATTTTTCATATTGTAGGCATAGTTTATCTTTCTCCTATAGGCACTGCATCTGTGACATACATGCTCTGGTCTTTGTGCAAATGATTTTATGAAGGTGCGGTACGTTGTCAGCTTTAGAATGACAGGAATGTTTAAGATATGACTCCCTGTGTACATGGGTAACGAAAGAGCATATGACAGACCTTCTGGAATCTTACTTTGGGTGTCAGTTTTACTTGATGGACAGAATTCTTGAGACTTCCAAGTTGTGCACCTCCTCCCCTTCGCTGTGAGCAAGGCTTTTTCTGTTTTAAAGTGAAGTCTGGCCCCACTAGTTCTTACTCATAGTACCCTTCGTGCTTGGAGTTCAAGGGGACGCTTGCCAGATCTTTGCAGTATTTGCTCGGTAGTTGAAGAGAAGGAACTCCCTCTTCATCCTTCCCCCTCCCACACAAGAGCAGAGCGCTTTCCAGAAAGACCATGCTGTCCTGCCTGTGCCTACCCAACAAGTGACTTCACTGGTCAGCACGTGCCTTGGAATGAATTGGCCTGGGCTGTGCTCTAGGAGAGAAATGCTGAAGAGGTGAAGTCTTTCCTCGGCCACACCACGGAAGATGAACTGCTTGCATGCTGCTTTCACGATGGTCTCCTTCCTTGTTCCTGCACTTCCTCTTTTCTGTCCATTCATTTTCTACTGTTCATAATGTGCAGCTGAGGCTCAAAAAGAATGTACTGAGTACAGTGACTGTGTCACAGCCTAGAATGTACTGAGTACAGTGACTGTGTTGCAGGAATGATAGGCTCCTGCATTTCAATGATACTTTGAAACTGTCGACAAAACAGCGAAAGCCTCTGAGTTTGGACTCACAGAAGTCAGTTACATGAATTCATTAAAATGATTGACCACCAACAAACTGCCGAGGAGATAAAGGTGTCGTTTTTCACAGAAGGGCCTGTGTCGCACTCGCCGAGGTGGCAGTCCCACTAACCCAGCCCTGCAGTGTCACGCAAGTCACCTCAGCTTTTCTGCATCTTTGCCCGTCACTACGAAGAGTTTAGATTTTGTGGCTTCTCATTTGGTGATGCCTTCAGCATTCTCATGGTTCTGTGACTTATTTTTATTGCACACATATATTGTTTTGAGCTGGCTGTTGCTGAAAGCCAGCTCTCAGTATAAGCAGGTTGCGCCCGCGATCCTGTTGATGCTTGTAGGCACAGCAAAATCCTCCAGTGGTGCATGGGGAGCTCAACGCAGCCTCATCCGCTTCATCTCCCATTTTGAGTTGATGAAATCCAACTTAACTAGGTTTTACTGTGTGTGTCACCATCTCTCTACATGCTGAAATTCAAAGAACTGCTCTCAGCAAGTAAACATGAAAACCCATATATGACCTGATCGAATTCCTTCTTTGCTTCTATTCACCTTAATTTTTTGCTTTTATTTTGTAAAAACCTTTGCATTTCATTTTCTGTTTTAATGTTATGCATTCAGATCTTGGCAGCATTTGGTAAGCATATGTGCCACTCACTGCTACCACTTGGACTCGGGCGCGGTGACTGTATTTCTTTACTGTGCACACACCAACAACCCTAATCTGTGTAGCTAGAACATCACACTTGTGAGTCCATTTGTCTGCAATTTGCCATTTGTTTGGGTTCTGTGTTCGAGGAGACACCCTTATCGAGCTCTTTCGAGACAAGAGCCATCCAAATGACTTGTGCTGGGGAACGTTCCTGACAGTGGATAGTTTTCCCCCTGCCTTTATCAAACTCGTACGTTCTCTGTCTGATGCTTCATGGAATAATGCAAATAAGCCCTACCAGCCACAAATGTAGCCCACCTGTCCAGGGAAATGTAGGGTCACAGTACAGCCTTGCATATTTCCCACAGTCATATATAAGGATTAAATTTGACATTTATTTTTGTACACAGACTTGCGTATTCATGTCCATGTTCTTGTTGGATGTTTTTCAGGTCTATGGCAACTGGACCTTCGGAACCATTGTTTTTACAGTCTTAGTATTCACTGTAACGCTGAAGGTTAGATTTTTATTTATTCAAATATATTTAATACCATTGTGATGTTTACTGGTCTGATAACTGATGTCATGTGGTGAAGCATATGCCACCTGGTACAGTCTAACTACTTGCTTGACCACGCCTCCACACCTGCACTCTGGAGAGCAGAGGCTTGGGGGCAGAGCTGATTGATTTCATGTCCCAGCGCTGTCAAAAGCCTGGGTTCAATTCTAGAATTCCATTCTTCAGGTACATGGCCCGAGCTCGACCCCCCCCCCAACCTAGTGTTGTGTCCAGGTTACCTGCTACCATGGTTGTCTCCTGCCTGGGGCAGTTTATCCCCACTATAAAATCTCTTGTTTTGTCTCTTTTCAGCTCGCCTTGGATACACGCTTCTGGACATGGATAAATCACTTTGTGATTTGGGGTTCTTTAGCCTTTTACGTATTTTTCTCATTCTTCTGGGGAGGAATTATTTGGTAAGTAATGTGTAAACAAAAAGATAAACATGGATATATACGTCACATATGCAAAGAAATTATATTTTTAAAGTGCTGATTGTATAAGGTGGCAGATCTTCAATACTAATGGACTGGAAGTTACTTCCAACCAGTAGCACTTGCAGTTTCAAGTATGATTTCAAATACAAACAAATGGACTGTGCAAGTTACTCAAAAGACATGCCCTCCCCCACACACACACTCCTTTTCAAGTCTTTCGACTTGAGGGTGCATAAGTCTCTCTCTGAAGTTCCACTATAATTTCTAACATGACTTTCCATGTGATTTCCATGGGAGATACACAGCCTGTGAAGTTTCTGTACAATTTAGTGGTCACTAGACACATTATCTGTGTGGACCCTGCTCTCCCTTTACTAAGGTCCATTACTGATTCATATCACTACGATACAGAATATATACCATTTATTACATCAAGGCTATATCTTGAACTCACCAGCATTGTCTTGGGGGAGGGTAAAGACAGACTGCATAGCTGGGCCTTGAAGACCATTCAGTTCATATTGGCTCAATAGATGTTTATTCAGAGGGCATTTTGTGCCGGGGGGGGGGGGGTGACTAGACTGCACCTCTGCTTTAAGGGAGATTGGGGTCCAGTACGGGGATGCAGCAGCTATGCTTAGAGGAGTTATCGGAAGTGTACATAAGTTTGGTTTTTATTTCCTTTCCTTATGCCCAGAGGCCTGTATGTTGTGTTTAAATATCATGCTGTTTTCATTCATTGGTGGTTTCCTCTGACAAGTATGCCAGGAGCTAAGAGCCATGAGTAGAGTGAGATTGGGGGGGGGGGGCGGGGGGTGAAACTCAGGAGTACATCTTTTCACCGGTTTGAGTAAAATCTTATGTTCCTTGCAACTTAATTAGAAGAAACTCTTACTGTTTTGAAAACCTTTTTTAATAGAAACCTTAAGAAATAAAAATATGAAAGACCTAGTTCCTTAAGGAAGTAGCACCTCTAAACAATGTAATTACAGCATATATCTGGCACCTATGCGGGTAATTATTGAAGCAATGAAGCTGAAGGAAGTCTGTTTTCTTTAATAATATACAAATGAAATAGTTGATTAACTGAATGTAGCATACAATTGTAAGCCTGCACGGCGTTGGTAGTTCTGTCAATAAATCCTGTAATCAGTACTGAACTAATTATGCAAAATTTCCACAAGGATAAAATATTTCCAGCGAACTGGTTTCTGTTTCAACAGATTTTCATAGTGATTAAAATAAGTCCCTTAAATGACTAAGACATTGTCACACCTGTTTCTGCTCATCAGTGATAGTTTCTAGAAGCGCAACATTAATAAATATTTTTTAGTTTGTTGCCTGTGGAGTTGTCTGAGTGGAGCTACTGCATGAATATAAACTTGGTATTACAAAGCCTCCAGCAGAATGTAACTGGAAACAATACGAAATTTCATCTGGATGCTATCACAGCTACTACCTCGGAATATGTTCTGCCCAGAGGTATCGCCTTCCGCCCTCTTGGGGCTGGGAAGTGACAGTGATGTTTCCTGAGCCCCACTCAACCCAGAAATACCTTTCCATTGTCACTCCTCCCCTACAAAGTTCCCTAGATGACCAAGGCAAACATAAAGAAGTCCGAGGTCATCAGTCAGCAAGTGCAAGCGGCACTGTGTGAAGGCCTGCCGGCCATCAAGGAGTGATCACTCATCTGCTGGGCCCTTAAGTAACTCACTTGACTGCCTGGAAAATGAGTGGGCATTGTCCTGAAGGCATGAGGGGAGAGCACTTCCGGAAACATCTTTTCTATAGGCTTGGGCCTTGGAAAGCCTCACTAGCCCGCACTTCCCAAATGCCTGCACCTCACTGTTCCTTCATAGTCCAAACCTAGCTGTTGATTTTCTCATGCTCTGTGAGTGTGCACGGATGCCGCATTCTTAGATTGGTTTTTAAGCCATGTAGTTTTAAAGTAGTGTGTGCTTTAGAGTTCCCTGCTGATGGGATATAGCTCAGAGTAGAGTACTTGCCTGTGGGTGAATTTGAAATGAGAAACTTGTTTCTTTTCAGTGGCATGATGGGCGATCTGATAGTTGGTGCTGACGGGCTACCTGACTCAGGACACCCAATCGAAGGACAGTGGGGCGTGCACCCCAGCCTTGCATGGTCGCCTGGCCTTTGTCCCTCATCAGCTATCTTATCACATTAGCCTGATGAGGCTCTCCAGGCTCCATCTCCGACGGGAGGAGAGGAACAGGCTGCGCTCACTGGTTGCCTGGCAGTTTAGCGCTTGGCTGGGAGTTGGAACCCACAATCAGAATGAGGCTCCCTCCTGGATTTCTGGGAATAACATCCTCCTCCTGTCCTCCCTGAGGATGGTAATGCAGATCTCTTCATTTGGGAGAGACAAGTGCCACAGGCTTTTTTATATTTGCATAAAAGGTTTTTTTTGTGGGGCTTGTAGAAGCGTTCACTTCTGAATATAGAACACATCCATTTTCGTGTTAATAGAGCAACTTAAGCTAAAATGCTTGTTAGCATAAAAAATAGTCATTTCTCTTGAATATTTTTGAAGCTGCAGTGTTTTCTAATGCAAATAAATATTCTCCACTTGGCAGTTTCAAAGTTGATTGCTTGGTTTTTCAAGTCAAATGGATCTTATTATCTTTTCTCCCCTTTGATTATCGCTCCTTTTCTCTCCAAACATTTGGTGAATGAAAAACATTTATTACTTTTGAGACACTCCAAAGAAAATTATTTTTATTAATGCGCATAGCATAAATACCTTCTAAATATAAATGTTTCAATTACACTTCTGTTTCATATGATGGGAACTGACTTGGTTTTTTGTTTGTTTGTTTGTTTGTTTGTTTTTCTTACCACTCTAGGCCTTTTCTTAAACAACAGAGAATGTATTTTGTATTTGCTCAAATGCTGTCTTCTGTGTCCACATGGTTGGCAATAGTTCTTCTAATATTTATCAGCCTTTTTCCTGAGATTCTCCTGATTGTATTAAAGAATGTAAGAAGAAGAAGTGCCAGGGTAAGAACTAAGTTTATTTTATAATCTGATTTTTGGAAGGGGCTTCAGTATCTGCCATGAACTAAAACCCTCCTTTAGAGAATTGCACTAGTTACAGCATGTTAAACCCTCCTTACAGGTTCATCACTTAATTTCCTCTTCTGCATAAAAAGTATAGTAAAAACTCCGTTATCAATGCAGGTGGTAAGTAGATTCCTTACCGGTGTTCTGTGTGGCCTAGCCATCCATATGGACCATCTCATATGCTCCATATGGAATTTGAAAAGGAAAAAGAACAATTTTTTTTTAATTTAGCCTAGAATTTTCACACCCGAATTTCCACACCAACACTTCAGCTTTCACCTTAGAAATTTCCCTATGGGTTGTTTGCAGATTTTTCTTTCAGTTGGTAATCCCAATTTGCCTCTTTGAAACCTTTCCCCCTTCCTTGAATTATAGTGCTGCTTAATCTCTGCGTTGCTGCGAGCCCTGTCTGTCCCGCAGTCAATTTAAGCCAGAGAGAACTCCCTGGATGTGCTTTCTACATCCTGGCCTTCCTGAGCACACTTATACAATTCAGGATTGTTTTATGAGTGTTTTTATTGTTGCTGCTGAAATTGTCCATTTCTGATGGGAATAAGCAGTTGTTGCCCTCATCAGCCTAATTGCTTGGCCTTGCATTGTTCAGTCCCTTCTGAATGGAAGTGATGGAAGGGGTAGTTAGCCTGGAAAATCACACTTCTGCTAAGTCTTGACCAACAGGTTAATTAAATATGTCACAGTTTTGCACTGCTAGCTCATTTTGCCAAACAACGCCCTATTTCTAGCATGTTGTTGCCAACTAGATATTGTAGCCCCTCCAAGACAGTTTCAGGAAAGTGTCTAAGCTACAATATCTGCTGAACTATTTGATTAAATGTGCCAACCAGCTTAGCCACAAAACTGGTTTGTCTATTTTTTTTTTTTTTGTCTGCTGAATTGATAGAATCCAGTGGTTGACATTTTGCAGAAACAGGGATCAAAAATGCTTGAGTACAGTGGGAAAAAACTTCCATGACTAGCTGTGTAAACGAGGAGCTTTTTGATACAAACCAGTATCATAAGTGTCAGTTGGAAGCACCAGAAGTGACAGTGGCATAAGCAACAGTCCCTCTCACAGCTGTCCCCAAGTCCCTGCTTCTGCCTGCCCTCTGGGCTGGGACAGGCCACGGTAACGTCAGCTTGGCCAAGACTGCCTCCGTTTGTTCTTCAGTCCTTCTGGACAGGTCTGCACCCAGGTCCCTCCAACCTGCTGTGTAGTCTGAGGATGGAGAGTAGTATGCATTTGTCTGGTTTATAGGGTGTGCTGCCCTGTATAAAATGCCACAGTAAAAAGTGTTGTGGTGACTCTTTGTAACAGAATCTGTTCAGGAAGGCTCTCTGTAGCCCTCTGCCATTCTCTTTAGCTGGGGGTACAGTGTGGGGTCCTCCTAAATGCTTATCACAGTCATGGAGCTGATGCTGTATAATGGCTTACCCAGCTTCATGCTCTAAAGATGAAACCAAGCTCAGGAATCAAAGCCTCAGACATACCTTGCTCTCTTTAAAAAGTATTATACACTGGCTGGAGGTGATTTTAATATAAATTGGCCATTCAATGCTTCATTTATATTCTATGTTTTAATGTAAGTTAAATGGCCATTAATTGCTTTAACTCTATTAAATGTTTTCATGTAAATCAAATGGCCATTAAATAGAGGGATGCTACAGAGCGGTCACAAAGACTTGGAACATTTTCTTTCTATGCGAGCAACAGATTCCAGCCTCTGTTGAGAGCATGGCGCTCTGGGACCGCAGCTTTTCTAGCAGCTAGAATGTTGCCATGGGGTCAGCATGAAATCTGTCTGCCATGGGTTGTGTCCCTGATAGCAGGAATCCTGGCATCTGCACTAGCTTGGCATGCTGATGTTGCTAGTACAGCCAGGAGAACTTCCATAATCGCCTTCATCCATTCAGCCATCCATTCATTTATCTCTTCCCTCATTGAACCAGTAAATGTTGTGTTGAACCACCTACTGATGAACATCTCTCTTTACATCCAGTGTCTGAAAAGCTAATGAGTTTTCAGACTATATGGGACTTTGAGAGTTGCGGATGAGACAAATGTGGGCATTCAGCAGCGCTGCCTTTCCCCGCCTCCACTGTGAGAAAATGCAAGAGCGAAGTAGTACATATAAATGCATAAAGGCCAGCGGAAACAACACAGCCACAGCCATTCTGATGAGCCATGACTGATTATGGAAGCCCTGTTGGGTCATATCAAAGAGGGGTAGAGCCCCTTCTAAGATACAAGAGGAGAGTGTCTCAAGCGGCAGTCTGGCGTGTGGGATGACTTCCTTCTTGACTCAGTATCCCTTACTCAGACATGGGCCTCAGTTTAAAGAGTGGCAGAGCTGCTTTTACACTGACTCTGCCTCATACCTGCCAGGCTCCCTAATGGGGTAAAGGGCGTGTCCTTGTGTGCAGGTAGATCACCCTGACTTCAGCCAGTAAGCATCTTGGCTCCTTTGTACACACAGCCAGAAATGCCTGTGGCAAGTAGGCTGCCAGTGTTAGCCTCATGTGGGTCTTGGCAGCTGCTTCGAGAAAGGGAACTCACAGTAGGTAGTGAAAATGTCTCTATGGCATTTGAGAAAGAAGCTAAGTCATTTACATTTCACAATTATAGAAGCCACCTTCTGTTGAACTCTAGTCAATTCACACATTGCCTGTGGACCCATTATGAGCTAGCTACTGTACTAGGTGTTGGCAATTGAGGGATGGATCAGACATTGCCCTAGCTCGCAAGGAGCTCTCACTCTAGTTTTTAAGAGGGTCCATATGCAACACTTGTGTCAGTAGCAGATAGAATAGTAAATTTTTCCAGTATAACTGGACTCTCAAGGTTGGAGGCGCTACATCCTGTTAACCCTCCAGTAGGACGTCTGACTAGGCAGCCTCCACCGCTGTTGACTTCTGGTATGATGCTCACAATATGAGGAATTCTGCTCTCTTCAAATGTAGGGTTTCTCTGTCATTGAACTCCAGAGGCTGGTAAGCCACATTTCTATTGGCTGTATTTACAGCGGTGAGATTAATAATTGAACTGAAACTCCAATGTCAAGGATCATAGGAATTTTTGTTGTTTTTTGTTTTTGAGACTAGGTCTCGCTATTTTTGCCTGTGGAACCACAGGATCACGTTGCCCACGTTACCACGGGCTCAAGCAATCCCCAGCCTCAGCTTCCCAGGTAGCTGGGATTACAGGCATGCGCTACCACACCCAGCTGTTTTTATGCAACTAGGTCTCACTACGTTGCCCCAGGTGGGACTCAAACCACAATTCTTGGTCCCCACTGCGGCTTCCTAGGCAGCCACTTAGAGGCACGTGCCACCGTGCCCAGCCCCAAGGATCGTAGGAATTTTCTTCAGGTTGGAGTGCTCAAGTGCACCATCATGCTGCTTATGGGGGCTGTGAGGCTCTGCCCTTGAGCGCTGCATGGGGCCACAGCGAGACCTCAGAGGAAGTTGCACGGTTAGGAATTCTTGTTTCAGAAAGCTGTGTCCCCTTTTTCAAATGCCATAGAGACATTTTGGGCGCTCTGTTAAATGCTCCTGGACCTTCTGGCCAAGTAGTAAATACGTCTTTCCATTTGTAGTCAGGAGTTTTCCAATTGTCTTTAAATTTCCCCACGATCAAAAGGGAGGCTTGGGGCCAGGCATGGTGGTTCATGCCTGTAAGCGGCAGCCTAGGAAGCTGCGGCCGGGGCCAGGGATTGCAGTTTGCGTCCCACTGGGGCCATGTAGTGAGACCTAGTTCCAAAAAATATTGCTGGGCGTGGTACGCGTACCTGTAATCCCAGCTACCTGGGAAGCTGAGGCTGGGGGTTGCTTGAGTCTGTGGTGCCCTGGGCAATGTGAACCTGTGGTAAGGGGAGGGAAGGCTTGGCATTACCTACTAGGCATGAGAACACTGTAGCGGGAGTTGACCAGTCACATGACCATGCCCTGGTGTGGGATAGCTGCACAAATGAGAGACCTTCCATTACTATGTAGGAAGCTCTTTCAGTGTGAAGACAGGAAAAGAATGTTGTCTGCCTGAGCAGTGGTCCAGAGAAAGCACTTGGAAAATTTTGGAGACAACAATTTCTTCTTCGGATAGCAATGATGATGGTGGCAGTCACTGTTAAATTCTGGCAGGGTCACATACAGCTGTGGATTCTGAGGATCATAGTCCCAGGAACTAGATTAGACAAAAATGAAGTTACACCCCTCTTGTCATGGCTGTTGACGAGGACCTTTATGCATTGACCTCTTTGGCATGCTGCTATTTGGTGGTGTCAGAGCTCTTAGATGACTGCAAAGGAATGTGGAAATGTCATGATCTCCCACCCTTCTCACCTCCCCCCCCCCTTCTGGTTGCTAGCTGTATCAATTTTGATTGCTTTAGATACTTCCTTACTCTGTACTGCCTTCTTTCATACTTTTTTCCCCCATTATAAAGCAACATGATCTGCTAACCCCTAAACTTTCTGCTTAGGGCTTAATAGAACTGTTTCCTGGAAACACTCTTGTCTCTGATGGTTTGAATAGAACTTTTTGAGCACACAAAAAGTGCTTAAAATAGATTTTTAAAAATAAGATAAATAGGCTTATATAATAAACATGGACAGTGGGTTAGGAAATTTAGTATCATGTTAATCTTGTTGCAGGGTTTTTGCCCACAAAATACAAGGGAGAGCAATTAAAGTTTTTTCCTTAGAAATGAGATGTTTATTCCACTAGCTTTATTGGTAATTTGCATGTTACTAGCACGTCATGTAACTTTCTTCATTTAAGGTAAAATATGAACAGGAAAAAATTTGTAGTTATATTAAAAAGCATCTATAAATCAAAGTGTTTGCCTTTAAAACTTAAATTGTTTATTAGCCTCTGATGGATACATGTTACATTAGCTGGTTTGTCTTAAAGCCTGTTTTCATTAGTCACCAAGTAGATAATATGGGTAATCTTGACTAGCAGAATTGTCAAAACAGGCCCATAGCAGGCCTCTTCTCTTCTGTAAGGGAGCTTGTAACTTTAGGCACAGAAGAAGAAAATAATACCCTTTTAAGGTTTTCCGATCATACTCTGCGTTATAGATTTTCACCTTTCTTAGGTGTTTGAGAGGAAAAATGTATAGCTCTTTAAACTACCCTTTTTAAGAGGCTCTACAGGGAAAGGTAATGGAATCAATGAATTTACGTTAGAGAAAAGGAATTTAGGCACTGGTCTCGAGATAAACAGTGCAGGAGTGTGTAAACTCGAGGGAAGTTTTTGTATCCTTCAATGTTAATTCTGGTTTTAACCTTCAGTCACCTGTGGTCAGCCATTGCTTCCCATGGTACCTATGCAGTTGGGTAGGGGAGATAGTTACTTGCGGGTACATTAGTGCAGACCTAATAATTAGTAATTAATAATTAGTAATTAGTGCATAGCTCTGAGCCCAATGGATTTTGAACAAATGTAGTTTAATGAATTAATGACTCTAGATAAGACTTATTTTGATGAGAAGCATGTTTTCATCATTTTATTCAAAATAGTGCATTTCCCATGAACAAAACAATTGCAAATTGATTTATAGAATATTAGTAGTAGTCTGCACATAAAATAAATTATTCCTGACTGACTGTACTTTTACTTCGGAAAGTAACATGTCATTTCGACTTCAAATTCTCAAGGTTTCTTTTTAAATGTCTTACGTTTGAGAAAATATTTACTTTTTTTTTTTTTTTTTTGGTTTCTGCATTTCTCTTTTTTCTACTGCAATTTTCCACCTTTTGTGCAATTGTGAACAAGGTAACGAAACGCCTCCCTTCCTCAGGAACATCTACTATCTTCATGCTTTCTCAAACTTCCAGCAATCACAGTTTCTCTTGGAGTGAATAAGGTGATTTCCTTTCTTAATGTAACAACTTGCTTGCCATTCTCATTTGCTTGACACCATTTTCTGATTCTTTATAAAAAATTATTTCTCATGACTCAGTTTTATATCTTCTATTGATACTTAAGAACATTTTGTCATTTTCCATTTTGTCATTTTCCTTTCACCATTTGTTCACCTTCTCAAATTGTCACCCTGGAGAGGAAGTGATGCTCAAAAACCTGGACTGAAAGTCTCTGGTCTTGTTGACTCCTGATACGCAGTAGTAGCCATGGCGTGTGGCAGCTAGTTTGGTCTCCAAGATAGGAATGTTTTGCACAATTTCTCTTTGTTTGATACACTCAGAGTACCAGCACAACTCTCAGAGGTGTTCACCAAAAGGATGGTAAGGTTTACTAATAAAACCATATCGGCTCATCTACCATATAACCTACCAGTGCCATTTCAAAAGCCCAGGTTTGCCACATACTACTAATGTCTGTGTACTTTAACCATGAGAACAAATCGAGTTGGACACTTTCTTGGGTCTTTAAATGTACTCATTTAATGTTATGCATTTACTGTAGTATAATCACTTGTGCTTTTGGCCAGAAGAATAGTCAATAGGAAATGCTATTTTTCTTCAACATTTTTTATCACCAGGTAGGTTGACCAATGTTCAAATGCTTTAAGTATTTTTACCTCACTATTACAGAGAAATCTGAGCTGTAAAAGGGCATCTGACTCATTATCCGCCAGACCTTCAGTCAGACCTCTTCTTTTACGAACATTCTCAGACGAATCTAATGTATTGTAACAGGTACCTAGTGTTAAACAAGCGGGCTGGCTTTAAAGAAACAGATTAACAGCATTATAAAGAAACAAATGAAAATATCACTCTCTAAATTTTCTCTTCTGTTGGTGTGGTGAACTTTATACTATTCTTTACAAAAATATAAAGATGCATTACTTGGAATATGATGAAATCTGTATTTTAAATTTGCTAATAAGCCCACAACTAAAATCTTAGGCATTTACCAGAACTGAAGAATAATGCAGTAGATTTTATTTCTAAGGGCACGTTATCATGGCGGTGCCATCATGTGCAAATGCTTGTTAATACTGAGCAGGAATATTTTGATTTATGAAAATCATTTGGAAAAATGAGACTAAATATTCCAAAATTGCATCTGTATAATACCAAATCAGTTTAGCATTGCATGTTATTTGGGGAATTATGTTAAAATAATTCAGTGTGTCTGTATCTCCATGTGCTGTGTCTGTGTGTTTGCAGGTATATACTTAATGTCTTTGTAAATGTCTGATTCCCAGATGTGTATTAATGAACCAATCTAATCCAATCACTTTAAAATGTCAAGTTTTATTCAAACTAAATGTTTTGACTTTCAGAGGTGAAATCTCTCCTAGCCATTCAGGGGGATGTGAATGTAATTATAGACAATGCTTCATAATTACTTTTCAAAAAACAAATTCATTTTATAACATTGTTTCATTGACCCCAAAGAAATCTTTGCTGGAAATTGATATTCCACGGAAGGAATTCTTGAACTTACACAGCGATTCCTTGTGGGTATTCTGTGCTCCTCACCGCAGGGGCCTCTGTCACCCCAGACCTTTAGTGGTCTTATATTCCTCCATGGGAATTTGGCATAATTCGTAAGTAAGGTTTACAAGCTTGTTAACTCGGAAACCACTCTACAGAGCTTAGGGCAAGGCCATCTTCCAAGCACACATAAAAATGAAGGATCATCATGGATGAAATTTCAGGTCAGTTCACTTTGAACCTAATGAGTCAATCAATCTCATAGTCTTGTTCATCACCTGTCAGCTTCCCTACCCTCTGGCAAACTATACAAAACAGGCTCATGGATTGCATCCACTCTACTGTTTCCTCAAGTTCATCACAGTCTGCAGTGGGGGATATTTTGGAGGCTGACTCATTTTGCCTTAGTCAGCATGTCTTAACCAATTTTGAGCTACTTACCTGCTTATATTTTCTCTCAATAATGAATCTGGGCCGGGCACAGTGGTGCATGCCTGTAATCCCAGCTATTTGGGAGGTGGAGGCTTGGAATCACTTGGGTCCGCAGGTTCAAGACTACCCCGGGCAACAAAGCTCAAGACCTAGTCTCAAAAAAATAGCCAGGTGTGGTGGTGCGCACCTCTCATCCCAGCTATCTGGGAGGCTGAGACTAGGGATCACTTGAGTCCATGGGTTCAGGACTACCCTGGGCAACATAGTGAGATCTAGTCTCAAAAAAAAAAAAATGAATCTGCATCCTAGGAGCCTTCAAAATTGTTGACCCTTTTGTCCCAGATAGCCTTGTCCTATGCTTTGTGTTTCATTTTAAGATGTACTGTTTCCAGGTAACATGGTATCCCCCTGGATGGCTCTCTCTAGCTTGGTCTGTGGTTTGGGAGACTAGGCTGGGTAGCAGACACTGCTGCTGCTTTTGGTCTCTCCAGGGCCTGAGCTTCTACAATCAATACCTAAGGTAGCTAAAGTAGAACTGAAGAAAGTTTGTGTTTTGAACAACTTTTATTTTTGATGTAGTTATTTCTTTCAGAATATTCTCAGATGGCAATATTTCTTCTCCAAAGAAGGTATTTTACAAATAGTTTAGCCACTAAGTTTGCCCCTTGGTCCGTATAAAGGAACTGCTTATCTCCTTATATATGTTGTCAACATGAATGGCAGCCTTATTTTGGTTGGAGTTGTCATGACCCTGAAGAGTTACCTGAGGAACTTACAGGAATTGTGGAATCTAAAGTGAAATGGAAGGTATTCTAGAGGACTTCTGGTCTACCCGTGGCAGGAAAGGTACACTAAAATAGGAAGACATAGCATACCCCTGGAAGCTGCACGTCCTGCTACTCGGTATCTGAGAAGTTGGATTTTAAAGTAGGTTTTCCTCCTGGTCCAGCCACTATGGAAGGCTGTGTGGAGGACCCTCAAACAATTGAAAGTGGACTTACCATTCAACCCAGCAATCCCACTACTAGGAATCTACTCAGAGGACTTGAAAACAGTAATTCAAAAGGACACCTGTATGCACATGTTTATTGCAACTCTGTTTACAATTGCCAAGATATGGAAACAAGCCAAATGAACCAAAACCGATGATTGGCTGAAAAAAAAATGTGGTATATGTACTCGAGGGAATACTACGCATCAATCAAGGAGGACAAACATGTCATTCGCAGCAACATGGATGGAACTAGAAGGACTCATATTAGCAGAAATAAGCCAAAAACAAAAAGAAGTATAGGATAGTCTCACTTATGATGGATATAGGGGAAAACATACAAATGAATAGGTAAAATTAGAAACAACCAAGGGGGCTGAACGATGGAGCAAGAGGAGGAGGGGTAAGAAGGCAGGGAGTGAAGGGCACAAAAGAGCAGGATGGTTAGCAGGTGTTAGGGAAATGGGGAAACCCCAGGGTACACAATAATGTAATATATATAAATACACACATATATATTTATGCAAAATATTTTTTAAAAATTAAAAATCAGTCATCACAGAGATAGTTGACATTCTCTGTGGACATCTCTTCTATCCTGTTGCCCATTATACATTCCCAGAAATAATCAGTACACTGGATTTGATGGCTATCATTCCTGTGGTATCTGAAACTTTTAAATCACACATATGAGTAAATAATACATTGTTTTGCATGGTTAAAAAAAGTAGGTTTGCCTCCCTTGATATTGGACTCCACTTGTCAGCATGCCAGGTTTATACTCGGTTTACTATCATTGAGGCCCACTCTGGTTGTAGCGTTGGGTAGTGTTTAGAGGACAGAGAAGAATCTGCAGATTTCTTCAGAAAATATGTGTTCCTTTTCTCAAAAGACAATTAGGAAAAGAGAAGTCTATTGATTCATAGATACATGCCCTACCAAAAGAAATCATTGGGAAAAAATGTTTTTCACTAATGAAAAAAATATTTCTGCAGCAGTCTTTCAAAATTGATGTGTTGTCAGACTCTGTCAAAATTTAACACATCTGAAAAAAAGTCATTGATCCAGTCATTCAACATATCCTGAACACCTGTTAGGTGCCAGACAGGCACTAGGTGCTTGACATAGAAAGATGAATAGGATGTCTTGTTTCCAAGCAGCTCGGAGCCAAGGGGAAGGGGTCTTGGTGAGCTATAGCCTGGCAGGTAGGTGACCCTCATGGGAGCAGTCGTTAGGAGAGCCCTGGAGCAGTCCAAAAGCAAAAAGCAAGTCTGCGGCTACTCAGCTGGCAAATGAAGAAAGGATTAAAAAATGTTTATTGTGTTACTTTTTCTCCTCCCTGCATGTGAATAAAACTTGGCACTTTGTTAAGACAGTTGCTTTACTCATAACAAAATTTACTACTTGATTTATTTTTGAAAATGCTAAACAGATGGTTTCACATCATTATCAAATAAACCTTTTAACTGTGTATATTTTACATTTTTCAGAATCCGAATCTTGAACTGCCTATGTTATTGTCCTACAAGCATATTGACAGTGGTTACAGCTGAAACAGGAAATACGAAGGAGCAACATGAACCAAGTTTTCATCTCAGGATATTCAATATGCAAGAAACTAAACCACTCTTATATCTAGGATTCAGAATAAATGTCCATTAAAAAACCAAATGACTCTTAAGCATTTACAGTTATTGTAAGTAGCCATTATGGCCAAAGCTCTAAATTACAAATTATATGAAAGTTGAGAGCAAGAATATTTAGAATTTCTGGCTTTAGATAGAATAGTAACTACCAAATGGGTGCTCTTTTAACCCATGAACTCTGAGTGGATTTAAATACAATATAAAGTAGGAGTCATGCCATGGGAATGAATAGATTTTGCTATTACTTTTTTTGCCTGGCAGAAGAAATAGGCTGTTTGGATCACATTTCTTGTTCCTGCTGAATGATAATCTTAAATTATTTTTTTCAAACATCTGAAAGAAATACTTGAAAGTACAAGAAGATTAGATGATATCAGTGCATCAGTTAGGATAGTTAATCCTTTCTGTTCACCCACATGCTAATTTTGTCTTGCCAAAAATACCTTGAACACTTAGGTGGGATGAATGTTAACCCTGGGTATTTTTTCTAAGAATCTATATATATATATATATATATACACACACACACACATTTTATTTTGGTTCTCAAGTAGACCCCACTTAGTGGATGTATGACTGACTACAAGATTTGAAGATAAAACATTTTCAGTCAGCCCCTCAGAATAATGTAACCAAATTGTCTAATACAAGTTTTGCTGGCATCTGAGATAAAATGGGCAAAACCATAGTCATACAAAAATAAAGGCCATCCTGAACGTCCATCCTTTGTTTTCTGGAGAGGGAAGAAGAATGACTTATTTCCACCTGTAAGCAGCTTTCATTTGAGAGGCTGCATCCATGCACATGTACAACACTTTCTTGGAAGTGAAGGGGAGGGCTCCATCCCAAGACAGTAGTTCAGCCTACAGATCCCTGACTCGAGGGATCAGAATAAACACCCCAAACTGATGGGGCGGTGGTCCGAACACTCCACCATCAGAATCACATTGGTCAAGTCCTAACTTACCAGACTAGCAGGATATTTTGACCACCTGACAAGTTCATTTAAAACAAAAGTAAATGTGAAATGTCTTTATTAACTGTTCAGCACTTTTGGGGATATAAACAACTACATTTAGACGATTCTATTGAAATGGTCTTAAAGTGTTTTCATTTTTGATGGGCTTTCTGGCATGCTTGTACTTTTATTAGTGTTTATATTGTACCTTGATTTGGAAAAGTAGATTCCGTCTATGCCAGTGTTTTTACATTGTCCATATGGCACATTTGATTTTTCCTGAGCTTTTTTTTTTGTGTGTGTGTGTTAATGTATTGGTGTAGTTTTTCTCAAATTCTAGAAAAGACATCATTTCAGCTATCAGAAACCATTCCACCATGACGGATCTTTTTTATTCTTTCATTTGTTGTCATCAGTGTTTTTTGAACATTGTTAGGTGTCATCCACAGCTTACCTATGTGCTGTGTTCCGGTAGCCTGTGTTTGAGGTAGTCTCCTGAAAACGTCTTTATATCCTTTGCCTATTCCAAAGAGCTAATAGATCAGACCCAGGAAAGCTTTGATGTTTTGCTGTTCTTGTTCTTGTAATTGTTTTTATGGTTGTTGCTGTATTGTTACTGTTTTGTGTAAGAACTATCGGAACTGTGAACACAAACTAGAGAGCCAGGATAGATAGGGCTGTTGAATGCAGAACCACTGGAGACCTGGCATCATCACACTATCCAGGAGTGGAAATAGAATAACTGGTGGCAGATGAAATTCCTTGTGGCCAGGAAGTGAAGGAATTTAGAGTCTTGTCTCTCTCAACTGCACATTGAGCTGCAACTCAAACACTCAACGGTGACGACGTCATATCATGGTCTAGATCCTTGCGGAAGAGCCAACTTTCCTTTCTGACAGAGACCTTTGAATGAGCTGTGCATTGCTAAGCATTGGCTTAGCAGATGCAGTGGCTTGAAGAAAACTGTCCAGTACTCAGCACTACAATCTGACCACCTAATTCTGTACAAATGAAAGGGAAAATAATAGGATCATAATGCCCATCAGCTGAATGAGTTTGAAATTCCAAAACGTCTTGGTAATTTTCACAACTGTTGTCCATGGTTTAAGGGTGTTGCCTACTAAACTGAAAACATAATTCCTTCCCTTCCACATAGACACCAGCAACAGTATAATTGTTAGCCTAAATTTGCAAAGTTCATAATACTTTAGCGATGGAATTTTTTAATAACATGCAGTATATAATATGCAGATTTTATGCAAGTGTTGACAAAATCATTTTTCAGCTTGCAAAATGGGACTGCATTACATTTTTCACTTAAGCCATTTTTTACATCTATGTTGTTGCTTTCTACAATGAATGTGAATGCCATCTTTTATGAATGCAACTTGCCTTTTTCATTACAGAAATTTTTGTTTCATGTAATCAATAAACTTTGGTATGGTATGATTGCTATTTTAGCCTCCGTTCTTTGAAAAGATCTGTTTGATCTCATGTGGAAGCAATTTGGTGATGGGAAATAAATTTCTAATTTCCTCTTTGGTTGTACAACTCAGAAAAGACTGACCATTTCTGCCTGAGTTCAACTGCCATTTTAGGGCAGTACCCAATTAGGAGCGGTTATGGCATTGATGGGAGTTTTGAATCAGACTTACCCTGTTACTGCTTAGCTGAAAGCCCCTCAGGAAGCATATAGTGAATGGCCTTGTGGGATAGCGTGCTTGCGGCTGCCCACTTGCTGGCATGTCTCCAACTCAGACCCTGCTCAGTTACCATAAAGGCAGGGATTTTCATTCTAGGTTGAAAGCAGGTCCAGAGGTGTGTGTTCACGTCTCTCCCCCACCCCCACTTTCTCTTGACCCCTCCCCCACGCTGCCTCCACACACACACCCCACAGAGGAGACTGACAGCTCAGCCTGCACCCAAGGCCTGTGGAAGGGAGTCCCCTTAAACCCTGCTCTCCTTGACTGCTGAGGAACTGCCATCGCCCCACCATAGCTGCTTGCATTGCAGTCTTTACGCTTTGGTCTCTACATTTTTGGAGCCTGTTCATTTTTGACCTACATTTAGGGTGTCTCCTCTTAAGTGGGAAACATGCTATATTTGGAGGTGAGACCTGAGTTAAAGCTTCAGTTTTGCTGCTTAGAGCCAGTTCCCTCTCAATCTCTGTCAAAAGGCAGTGTGGCGGTGAGGGAGGCTGAAGGGAGGCAAAGGATCAAGATTCTTGTGTAAAATGCCATTTGCTGTTCAGATAAAAAAAGGTTTCGTTTTTATAATTCAGTTTTGATTTTTATTCCCCTCCCCTCCCTGCTGTGACAACTTTCATTAATAGTAGTCATTTCTTCAGTTTGCTTAGTCTGAGTCTGCCTTCTTGACATTGGTTCCGGCTTCTCTCATGCAGCCTTGTGGGAGGGTCCTCTCAGCCTGACTGCTGAGTCTGCCCAGGATTAACCAGTGAGTATTGGGAGAGTCTCAGAGCTCGGACCCTTCAAGAATCCTGTGCGAAGGTTTGGAGCTGAGTTTCTCACAGGTTACTCAGTTACGGGGGGGGGGGGGGTGTGAAGTGCTGGATGAGTATTAACGAAATGGAAAAGTCTGGGTTCTGGGAATAGGCAGGGAAAGGGAGGCTTGGTTATTTCATGTTTGTTTGTTTGATTGACACATTTTCCCTGCAATGGATGGCCAAGGAAATGCAGGCCCAGTTTCTTGTACAAGGATTTAATAATGCTGAAGAAGTGTCACAGTGGGGAAGGAATAGGTCCTTGTCTCCAGGGGGGCCTTGGGAACCAATGCTGGGCGAGCTTGTGGCCCACTGAAACAGTGAACTTGTTGGTGGGCCAGAATTCCCACTGGCAGCAGGCATCTGGCCCAGGCTCTTTGCATGGAAAGGGGTGAGGATGTTTGGAGCTGAGAAACCTGCAGCTGCTTTGGTCTTTTCAGTATTGGCAAGGACATATTCCCTGCCAGTAAAGCTACCAAAAATGCCAATTTTTAACCATAGCTGACACCTATACAACCCCTAATGTGCCAGGCACTGTTGGAAGGACCAAGGACCCAAGGAAATGGGCACTTGAATGTCTCCACATGACAGGTAAGGAAATAGTCACCAGCCTCTGTTACATAGTCTGATGGAGCCAGATTTTGAACGTAGGTGTTCCAAGTAGCGTTCATGTGCTTACCCAGAACACTCCCAACCACTCAAGAGGACATGAATGAAATGAATCATCACAAAATTAATCTGAGGTGGTAAGCATGAAAAACGTCAGACCCCAATAGAGGGGTGTCCCATGGAGCAAATGGGTGGTTTTTTCCAGAACTGTTAAGATCATGAAAAGCCAAGATGATCTAGATCAAGGAAACAAACTAAGCCCAGCCTGTGACCTTCGTTGGATTCTGGACCAGAAGTCAAACCTTAATTGAATGACTGGTGAAGTTTGTACCTTCATATAGGTCATGTCAATGTTCGTTTCCCGATTTTTGAAATTGCTGTGATTATATCTGATGTGCTATTTTGGAGATCAGTAAAAGAGTACATGGAAATTACTTGTACTAATTTTGCAGCTTACATCTGAAATTATTTCACATTATTTGCAAAATGAAACATGAAGGTATTAATGGGAGAAGTCATTCAATTGACCTGATAGGAGAGTAAGATAATTTATTCACTGATATCTGCATGGCACCTTCTACAACACTTTTATGTACTTCATTTAATCTGCACAACATAAAAATCATTAAATTCCAGATTCTTGCAGATAAAGGAACTGAGGCGCAGATAAGGTAATTATCTTTCTCTCGGTCCCTCAGAATTAAACCCCAGTTTACGCCACATTTCCCCCGCTGCCCCACGTTGTCACTTAAAATGAGAACATGGGCACAGTGCCAGCATGCTCCATCTCTAGTGATTCTGTCCCACCAGTACTACAAATCTGGCCGACACCATTGCTATTCTGCATTCCCCATACTGGATCAGTCCTGGGGAATGTGACTCAGTATTCCTTAAAGCTGGGGTCCGCGGTGAAGGACCTTTGGAAAATTCTGTGTCAGAATGCCTGTGTTAACAGGACCTGATGTATACGAGAGCATTTGAAGCCTGAGAGTTCATATTAAAGCATATTAAAGTTTAGCCCAGTATGTTCCAGTTTCTGGACCAAGGAGGTTTTTGGCAGAGATCACCCAACAAACCAATGGATGTCAATTTCCCCTGAAACATGGTTTGGGAAATAAAGCAGTAGCTGGTTCTGTAAACTGCTAATTTTCTGAGTCACATTCTTTCCTCCCCAGCCTCACTTGGGCTCATTTTCATGATCCGAGAAAGCTGTAAATGAGCTAAGTACTCAAGCCAAAAGTGTCAGTCAAGAGCCAACCTGGAAGATGACCATGCCCTGTCTTAAAATGGAAGACCTAACGCAGTTACTTGATGGCCCGTGTGATGGCACAGCTGAAAAGCCAACTGGGGTTCCTGTGCAAAGTGGCCCGGAGATCAGAATGGGAGGCCAGAACCGCCCGGGGTTGGAGGGCAAAGAGGATTTGGGGTCCTGGAGCCTACAGCGTGGTCACTGGGCAGAAGTGGGCCTGTGTGGAGCTGCAGAGGCCTGGCGGAGGTGTTGTAGGCAAAACCCCCCCCCCCGCCCCCAGAACAGGAGCCAAGCTGAGGAGAGGCCAGAAAGGCATCTGAAAGCAAACGCCCGGAGCTGGCGTGACAAGGCGTGAAGGAGTGAGGCTTGATCAAATCTTCTCACTGAGGACATGGAAACATGGAGAACCTTAGCTCAGCTTTTGCTCTACTGTGCCCAATGGACAGCAGGTGAGACATCTTGATGGCTGCCTATATTCACGGGAGCAGAAGGCGCTCTGGTAACGCAACCTTCTGTCAGTGCCAACTAGCATTTTTTCAAATACAGCCATGGGAGGAGATAATGTGCATGTATGTAGAAACTCACATCCTTCAAAATAACAATGCATCCCTTCCCTGACTTCTCCCTCCCCGTCCCCGTCCCCAGCTGTGATAAGGTGGAGGGAGAACCCCGGGGAATACAATGATGCTATGTATATGTCCATGGGTACATAAAGATGTAAACAACAAAATGATTAATCAAAAATAACAAGTCATGAGGGTCTGGTTAAAATACAGTATTGCAAAGGGAATCGTTTTCCTCTCCTCAGGTTCCTGCCTCCTATAAAACTGGAACTTCTCCCTCAGCAGAGCACGGTAACAGGATTTCTGCTGCTCCCCGCAGCCCCTCAGGTAGCCAAAGGGCAATGGTGCACAAGCATGTTCCCGTGCACTCAGCCGGCCACTCCTTTGTCTTTCAGCCCCCAGCTTGCAGGCGTCTTTCTCTGCTCCTGGATCTTCCGTGTGCTGGGCTCCCGGGGCAGGGCACCAGTTGGGGGGAGCTAACGGGGTGCTTTCGGTCTCTCCACTGCTAACTCGGAGACTGACTGCATCCATTCTATTCAGGGAAGGCCGTTCCAGCTTCATTCTAACTAGGCCAAGTTTTCCACTACACCTTTGCCATTGCAGGCACCCCTGCCTTTGTGAAGTCTGCGTGATGCTGCTTCGCTTTTCGGGAAGCACCACATCTGCGCTGAAGGGGATGTGCAAGATCGCACAGAAGCCTGGGCAGGGCGGGCTTGGCATGACAGCCAGTCCCCCTCCCCCCTGCCCTTCTCCCTCCCTGGAGCTCCTGTCAACAGACCTATATCCACCCAGCACTCCTGCTTGCACCCCGTTCCACCCCGTTCGTTCCTGTGGTTTTAGCTTAGCTTTAGGTGTTGGTTGCTGTGCTTTGTTCGGTTATCCTGGGGGTCTGGGATGCATTCATTTTCCATGTAATGAATATATTCTTCCCTTTACAATGTTTCAGCCCCAAAGGGCGTCCAAGGAACCCTTTTCTACCTAGGCGACTCTTGGCTGTCTTATATGCTGTATTCGTAGTGCCTGGAGCAATGCTTACAACACATACACTGCGTTTAGCAAATCTGTTAAGTGAATGAGTACCTTTTCATGTTTCAGCCTATTTCTCCATTGGATACACATCTTGGGCTGGGTGGGGGGGTTGTTCTCCTTTTCCCCTCATAGGGTCAATGAATTGGTCAAGCTTTTCTTTCTTCCATTAGCCTCTATGACCAGCACCTGGGGGGTTGCGCCCTCACAATTGTACAGACCTGGCCTGGTGGATGTGCGCATGCGTGAGGTGAGTGGGCTCACCTGGGCCTAGAAAGAGGCAATAAAAGGGTGGCATCACGCTGGGGTGAGAGAACATAGGAAAGAATGCCAGAGAGGGAACACAAGAGAGAGCCCAGAGAACGAGTGAGAAGATCCCCAGGGGTGTGGAGGGCTAGCCTGCCTCCCAGTCACCATGCCCATGCTGCCTGGCCTGACTGCTTGCCATACAACTGGCCCAGCCTCCCTGCCTGGCGGGCCTGTGCGCTGGCTGCCTGAGAGCACTGACGCTCCGACATTCCTATTTAGCTGCTAAGAACAATCAAGAACGTACCTGGACTGGGATGGTTGCACCACAACCACCTATGCGCAAGCATAAAATGGCCCCCACTATCCTTTGGCTTCAGTGTTGCCAACATGAACTGTTGAGAAGAATGGAGACATTCTGCACAGAAGAGGGAAGGAGACTCCTGGGGACAGTGTCTTAGAATTGTCTACAGAAGCCTTAACCCAGGCCTGAAGGGAAGACCGCCGCAGCGACAGGGTGAGACGTGCAAGGGGGTCTTTGCCTCAGAGAGCTGGCAATGAAGCATGATGACCGGTCCAAAGCACGGTAGCCTCATGTCTGCAGAAGCCCGCCAACCTAAGAAATGCAGCCCAGGGGTCTAGATAAACAACCGTGCAGAAAAACAACCCGTGAGCGACTCAGTTGACTGGTCCGCAGCCCATTTTCTCCTGGAATCTTCCTCATTCTGTCTGCCATCACGTCAGACTATGTGCTTCCACCCATGACAGCCCACTCGGAACAGCAGAGCATGTCAAGTGTATCCAAACCCTTCACTCCCTGTTAGGGGCACTGAGCCTTTGGAGAGGGGTTCGCTGCGTCAGTACCAGCCCTGATCAACCTGCTTCCTGCCAGCCCTGGGGTCCCCATGCCCTGATTGCCTGCTTTCAGCAACACCTGTTCCACAGCTGAGTCGTGCTGGGGGGGAGGGGTCCAAAGGGGAAGCTCGAGAGAGCTGCTGTGGTGGGGCATGTGTGCGTGTGCTGTGGTTCAGCACCAGCCAGGCACCCGCAGGCCCAACACCTTGCCCGTCCCTCCCTTAACTCCTGGAAGCAAAGAACAAGCTGGAGAAAAGGGGGGCCCTGGCGACGGCCATTCCACCCACTCGTTCATTTCTTCAGTCAGTCCATGGGACTGGGGCCGGGCAGGGTCTGAAACTCCATCCTTCTGAAAGGCCCCGTGCTGAGCAGCCCCCACCACCACCACCGCCTTCTGTGCTCTGTTCCAGGCCCGCGCTCTTACCTGCGCTGGCACTTCCTACCCGACGTGGCACTTCCTACCCGACGTGCGAGGTGGCTACTCTGGGCCCCTGTAGGCATCAACACTTTTGCTCCAGAAGTTCCGGGTGGAACTCGCTGAAGAGCTCGTGGGCGCTCGCAAGGCACAGGCCTGCCCGCGGCCTTCCCTGGCTGACTGCGGTCGCCCTGGCCGCCCGCGCCTGGGCTGTGCAGCCCGTGGTGCTGCAGCTTCTCTTTCAAGGGAGCTGGGGTTTCCTCGCGGCCCACCTGTGACCTCCTGCCCTCACTTGCTATCAGTTACTTAGTACTTTGGGCTCCGCTCTAGATTCGTGTCTGCTGGCGGCCTCTTCACTCGCTCACCGCTTCATTTTGTGACAAAAACATGGAACTGGCCATCACAAGCACCTGCGTGTCACAAGTGGGGGTGCTTCCCCCCCCACCCCCCCCACTGGCTGCTGGGAACTTCTTCACTGAGAAGCAGGTACAGCCCCGCCCCCACCCCCGCGGAGCCTCTCCTGCTGGGAATTCTAAGGAGCCAGACCCCACCTGGGCCTGCCCCCTGCTCTGCCCTTTGTGAGGCTCCACGGGGCTCCTTTTAGCCTCTGCCTGCCGGCTCTTAGGGCGTCCAGCTCTGCAGACAGCAAGCCGGGACGGCGCTGGAAATGAGGGAAAGGCTGTGCGTGAGGCGGCCCTGAACCTGAGGGCTTTTCTGACTCAAGTGCACGCGGGCTTTCGCACCTGGCCTTGGCGTTTTTCATGGCTCAGAAACCTTTGACCTTCCGTGTGCACTTAATGTGGCCTGGAGTTGTTGCCTTGGGACCGCGGCAGCAGCCATCAAGTGAGCGCTTCTCCCTGTACCCTGGGAGGGGACGCTTGTCCCTGGGTTGACAAGCTGCAGGGATGATCCCAAATCACCTCAGCTTCAGGTCCTCGATTTCAGTATATCCGCAAAGACCCTCTGGCCACAGCAGGTCACAGCCACAGATTTCAGGAATTAGGACATGGACTTGTATTTGGGGCACAGTTATTTAAGCCAGGCTGGCCTCCCATCCCATAGCTGGACACTTGTGCTTTGGAGCTGGAAGCAAGGAGTTTTTAATGGATCCCTGCTTTATTTATCCTCACTCTTCTAAGCCACGCCACTCCATTAAAGTGGAGCCCCAGGCCAGGCACAGTGGCACACGCCGTTAATCGCAGCCTACAAAGCATAAGGCCAAGGCTAGGGATTGCTTGAGTCTGCGAGTTGGAGACCCGCTCCGGGGTTCAAGACCCACCTGGGGCAACACAGTGAGACCTAGTCCCCAAAACATAGCTGGGTGTGGTGGCGTGCACCTGTAATAGCAGCTACCTAGGAAGCTGAGGCTGGGGATTGCTTGAGTCCGTGGTATCCCAGGCAACGTGAGCCTGCGGTTCCCCAGGCAAAAATAGCAAGACCTAGTCTCAAAAAAAATGTCACCCCAAGGCTGGGCACGGTGGCTCATGCCTGTAAGCTTCAGCCTATGAAGCGGCCGGGGCTAGGGATCGCGGTTCGAGTCCCACCTGGGGCCCGTAG